>LPNX010986591.1:66432-117057 GCA_001517045.1 Pseudotsuga menziesii | reverse complement strand
TTGAATAGGCCAAAAAATTCAGACTTGTGTTTCAGGAAGTGAACCCAGCAATACCTGGAAAAGTCATCAATGAAAGTCAATGCATATTTGGCCTGAATCAGGGACATATGAGGGAATGGGCCAGCAACATCACTATGGATCAGCTCGAGGGGTGCAGAGGTTCTCTCATGACTAGCTCTCTCAAATTTGTGCTTTGGGTGTTTTCCTAGGATACAACCTTGGCAGACTCCTTTGGAAAATTTTATCTTGGGAAACCCTATGACCATCTCTTTTTCACTAAGATCAGAAATATATTTGCAGTTTAGGTGGCCAAATATTTCATGCCAAAGATTGCTGGCTTCATTAGCATGAATGAGAAGAGCAGAGGGGTTTGAGTAAGGTAGGAAGTGTGAGAACATGTATACCTTTTGAGCATGATTCACAACTCCTTTTGCAATGACTCTACCAATTGAGATCTCTGTGATCTCAACTTCATCGGGGGAGAATATGACTTTCTTTTGAGACCCAGTGTGGGTCATCTGGTACACTGAAAGGAGGTTGGAGGCGAGACCAGGCACATACAGCACATTGCTGAACTAACCATGATCAAGATCTATCCTTCCTTTTCCTTTACTTTTAGTGAGAGAGTCATCTCCCTATACAATAGATGGTCCTTTCGACATGTCCAGTGAGGAGAAGGCCTCGTTAGTCGAAACCATGTGTCTTGAAGCTCCAGAATCAATGATAAAACTGGGTGAGCTTGATGTGCCAGCAACTAGAGCATGAACTCTCTCTCTGTCATCTGAACTTGATCCTCCTTCTCTCTTCTTTGAGCTTTCTGGAAGGGAGATGCCATTCTTCTCCAGGAGTTGGGTTAGCATATCTATTTGCTTCTTCATACAAGAGCTTTTAGTGTGATTTCCCTTATTGCAGTATGCACACTTGCTCATTTCACCTTTGTTTTTCTTCTTCTGGTAGTTCTTCTTGGGACCTTGTAGATCCTCCGGAGACTGTTTCTTATCTCTCTTTTGCTCAGGTGGCTTTTTAGATTTATTTTTGCCTTTTGAATCCACCCTCGAATATCTAGCAATAAAAGCTTGATCTTTGGATGGTTTGATGGTGCCCATCATCACTAGCTTGTCCTGTTCTTGTGTGAGAGATTCCATGAAATCTGCAAGGCTAGGCATCTTCCAGGTTCGAGCTGTCAGTTTTGTGGCATAGAAGGTCGAAACAAACACTGAATAGTCAGGGCCTAGATTCGAGAGGATGGCTAGTACGATCTGATCATCTTTCTTTTCGATCCCACACTGTTTCAGCTGCAAAACTAGTGCTTTGAACTTGGAGAAATATAGCTGCAGGGATTCAAAGCTATTTGGACTCAGAGAAATCAGCTCATTTTCAATTTGATGTCCCCTCATCTCATCTGTCTTTCCAAAAAGATCAGCAATCTTCTCCCATACTTCATTCGGTGATGTCAATCCATCAAGATGGAAAAGGAGGTCTTTGGAAATACTCAGACACAGGAGGCCATAAGCCTCATCCCTCCTGTTGTGCCATTTTATCTTCTCTGCAGCTAAATTGGGATCTACTTCTGTTGCCATAGTCACCCTGTAGAGGCGTTTCGCTCTCAACAGTATCTCCATCTCTGCTTTCCATTCAAAGAAATTGAAGGGAGTCAAGATAGTTTTCTGTGATTGATCCATAGCTTAGAAAATCTGTCCCGGCTGTCAGTAGAAGGCTCCCAGTCACTGATGTCGAACCTGCAAAACAATTTTTGAAGGAGAGAAACAACCTACAATGGCTCTGATACCATGTGGAAATTGAACCAGGTGATATATTAATTTTACTCACAACAATTAACAATTGATCATGCAAAATCACTCACAAAGAGACTGAAAATTGGAGCTGAACACTAAACTGTATTAACTAGTGTACAATAGCCAAACCTGTAACATAATAGGTTGCTGAATAAATAACATACATCAGGGATTCGAATGCATGAGGAGCAATTCGAATCTAGCATAAAGCAGGCTTACCAAAAATAAGCAAATCCCCCATAGGTGTAAAAAGTTGATCCCAAATCTGTCATGGAGCTCACGAATTGGCAAAATGGCTTAGGAAAGCTAAAGAGTGGTGGAATGGCAGCTCATACATGCTTTTTCATGGAGAAAAGAGAGGAGGATGTGCAGGACAAAAAACTAGTCAACGTCACCTAGTCTAGATTTTCCTTTTGCCTTAAAACACTGAAAAAGCAGGCAATAAAGTAGAAGGGCACCTAGGAGGCCAGGAATAAAGAAGATTTGATTCCTTGGGATTTCCCATGTGCTACATGAGTCAAATAAGGCAATTTTGACCACTATGGATAGGTAATAGACAACTTGCACAAGGTGGGACACATGAACTAGGCTAATAAGACAAAAATAATTAAATTAATGTCTAAATGGGTAAACTATGGGTTGATTATTCTAACACAATCAATGAAAATGCATTGTGTCCATGAAAACATGGTATGCTACTACGTGAAATGCACAATTTTTCTTCAAATGATGAATGCAAGCTCTCCTATATGAAGTCCTAACTAGTACTCCAAAGCAAATCTAGTGCAAGTACAATGCAAAATGCAAAATGCAATGCATGATGATAAGCAAATGTTTTGGATTTTTTGAAATAAAATGAGATACAAAAAGAAAAAGAATGATTCTACGACCCCTAGAATCTGCAAGCACACTCAAACAACACTCAAGCAAAGCTCTAAGGTAAAAGAACTCTAATGCACTAATCCCAAACAAAAAATCGAAAATGCCATGACAAGAACCTTCTTAAAAAAACATTTAGCCTAAAAAAAAACGTTTCTGGTCAGAAACAGAGGATAAACAGACTCAGGCAGTGCCAAAGGAGACTCATCAAACATCAAACTTCACCCAACAACCATTTAACTTCCACAAAAAGGAAAAACTAGGGGCATACGTGACCGTTCGCAGTAAACCCGCGTGTATACACGGAAATCACAAAGAAAACCACGTGTATACGCGACTGTGAGTTAAAAACTCGCATACAGGAAGAAAGGTGCATAAAATCAAGGCAAACGGACAAGCTGAGACAAACTTCACACCAATCAGACACTACCAAGCATACACGCCCCCATACTTGACACCGAAACAAGAGAGAAAGAGCAATTCAAATTCATTCAATGCCGATAAAACAACCCCCAAAGGACAACTACTAGGAACTCCCCAGCGGAGTCACCAATTCTGTTACGGAGAGAAATTCCTAAGGCTTGGGGTACCACAACAGACAACTTGACTCTAGAAATCAATCCTTTCCAATATGCAATAGAAAGTAAATGTTTAACACTAAAGGATCAGACATCGTACCTTATTCTGGACGGTTGAAGTAGATCCCCATTGAGCTTTCCAACTTTAGCTTGAATTGATAGATTACTTCCTCAACAACAAGTAAACAATAAAAGCATTCTATATATCATGGTGTTAGATCTATTCTAGCATATATAATCAATAATGCATAAGCATTTGACATAATCCAATGGATAAAATACTCATTCAAACACACATTATTGGATAGGAAAAGATATTTCTATTAATATAAATCAGAGATTACAAGATACAACCTCTAACGGCACATCTACGAACTGGAGAAACTGAATCCCCCACTTGGGCCTCCACCACTTCAATCCTCCATCTCTCAATAGCAAGCTCACAAGCAAAAGGCAAGCTTGGGAAGAACACACTAGTGCTCCATGGGACAAAGGGATGCAGACTCAAGCATAAGTTCTGGCAACAATGGACTATAGTTTCTTTGCTCTCAATTCTCTCATATGCCTTCAATGTACCATAGAGTTCCTTATACAGATTTTCAAAGGGGTAATGAAGGGTCGAATCCAAGCGATCTCAAGGCATAGGGAAGGCCAGGAGTCAAGTGAGTTAGATCCATGTCAAGGAAAACTCCAAAAGGATTTGGATTTTGTACACATCCTGATGTACGCGGTTTTAGTGGTCAAACCCGTGTATATACGCGCTTATAGGTTTAAAAGTCACGTGTATCATTTTTCACATGTTTTTAGGGATGGTCTAGGAAACATCAAAGGACAAAAAATGGTCCATGGGGTCTAAGGAGTTTGCAGCAGGACAAGGGAAGGCCATACAAAGTGTGATTCACCCGGAGTGGTAAAATCAGCTATAACACCTTCTCCTGGTTGCGTGAGTACTAGTCCCAACAAAATGGACGAGGCATCTACATGAACATGGAACTCCTTGTTCCAATTAGGGAACACAAGTATGGGTGCTAAATCCATCTTGGCCTTCAATGTGTCAAAGCTGCTTTGACACTCCTGGCTCCATACAAATTTAACATCCTTCTTTAATAGTTTCTCCATGGAGGCAGTAATCGCAAGATAACTACGGATGAACTTGCGATAGTACCCAGTGTGACCCAGTGTTGCTCTAAGAATATTTGTATTTGTAGGTGGCTGCAGGCTTATAATGAACGCGATATTTGCTGGATAAACCAAAATCCCCTGTTTACAAATGATATGACCCAACAATATCCCAAAAAGGTGCTTATAAGATGCACTTCTTTGAATTTAATGTGATATGATGCTGTTGACAGCTTTCCAAAATCAAGCGTAGGTTTTCCAAGTGATCCTTAATCATCCCATAGACCGTCCAATCATGCATATATGCTTGCAGGAATTTCTAAATAAAATATTTGAATGCAATGACAACGACCCGAGAGAATATCGCAGGTGCATTATTCAACCCAAAGGGCATCACGGTGTATTGGAAACAACTCCATTCGGTGACAAATTTGGTTTTATGGCGGTCTTCCTTGGCGATTCTTATCTGGTGATAACTAGAAAATCCATCTATAAAAGAGTACATTTCTTGACTGCCTAATCCTTCAGGAACCTCATCAGTGAACGATGTCAAAAAGGGATCATGCATGCAAGCATCATTTAGCTTCCTTAGATTGACACAGATTTGCACTTCACCAGTTTTCTTGTCCTGGACCAGCATATGGCTTATCCACTCTGATTCTTCTACCGCTTGATGATTCCTGCATCCAACATCCTGTTGAGCTCTACCTTGACTCTTTCTTTGTATAGCATATTTAAGCGATACGGTCGCTACCTTACTAGTTTTGCATCCGACTTCAATGGGATTCTCATTTCCCCTAAGTCACCAAGTATCCCCTTCATCTCTGAGAACTTTGTTGGGAATAGGTCCTGAAATTCATGCAGAAGATCTGTGATTTTGGCCATAGTTTCTTCATCCCAATAGTCCCCAATATTTCTGAATTTTGGATTTTTGTCCATCCCAATGTTAACTTTTCTGATCTTAAGTGGCTGACTCATAGGGTCAGTCAGTATGTCTGGTGCTGCAACATTTATGCTTCCTTCTGAATCTGGAATAGTAATATTCTGAAGCTCGTCGTCATCCTTAGGTTCTCTAGATATATTATAGCATTCCATCATTGATTGCATATGGAATTGCATGTGTGGGTATACTAGATATGCGACCGGGACAACCTGTAGGAACACATTGCGGATGATATGAAGTGCTTTGTGGACCTCAGGATTGGAATCTTGGAAACTAAAGGTCTATCTAAAGCAACCTATCAACTCCTCCCATGTGGCTATTGTTTTGTGCAGCTCCGCAGATACATACCATGACCTTGGAATTTCGTCTAGGGTGTGAATAAAAGCATGGACCCATTCATCCTTGGGTTGCGACGCCCATAGTGTCTAGCATTCCCTCAGATGACTACAAGGGTCATTCTTCCCATCATATCACCCGGTGTGATATATTTCCATATCTCCGAAGTGCATTGTCATCAACTGTTGACACTATGCCCATTCATGAATTGTTTCGTTATGAGACGCCCACCATTGTGCTGGGGTGGCCTTCAATGATGCTTCTAATGCCAACAAGCATTGAGGCTCAGATACCTTTGCTTCGAACTCTTTGAGGAACCTAGATAATTTCGGTAGCCCTTCCTATATTGACACTCAATAGTCTCAGTCGTGACATGGCGTAGTGACCATGTGATCATCCCACATTTTCTAAATGATACTTCATGCATTCGGTTTTGCCAATTTTACAACACATCATCAAAATCAGAGGACGCAGAGCTAGCGCTATGCCAACCCAGTTCTCCATCAGTAGTAGGATGAATATAATCTTTAGAAATATTGTAAGCATGATCCCATCCTCGAATAAATTCATCTTTGATAGTTTCAATATATCACCTTCCTTCATTAGGATCCATAGGGGCGATGACTCAGATATCTTGGTTCTCGAATGTCATCAACTGCTTCATAAAATTGATCACGACCATGCTATCATTGGCCCATCCAATCCCTAGTAGTGCGGGACAGGAGCCTCCTCCATTGATGACTTCAATTCCATCGAAATCAGCACGAGTCCTCATACCTCCGACATCCACGACCAAGTTCGACACCTGACTGATTGGTTGGACTTTGGCCCGATTATCCAATATCAGCTGCACTGGGGACCAACCAAGTTTCGGCTCCCCCACATTCTGCCACATCTGTTTTGTTAGGATATTTACATCTGACCCAAGATATAGAATCTCTGAATCGACTTCGTAGTCCCTAATATGTATGTTCATTCGCATTTCCTTTCCCATCTTTTTCTTCTGTAAATAATTCACCGTAGAGTACTGCGACTTTCTATCTGGATGGTGCAGCAACTTCTTGATATCAACTAGAGCATCGATATCTCTTTCCAGGGATAAACAACTCTCTAAGAACTGTTGTAAGGTACCATACTACCATGATGGTCCATCTTCTAATGAAGAATCAAAAGCATAAGGCATGCCAAAAATAGGTGTCTTACCAGGATTTCTTCCAATCGCCCCGTGAGCCTCGAAAAAGGTATCTTTCTCAGTCACAATATTGAACTGTACTTTCTTCTTTCCAGTCATTCAAGCTTGCGAACGTGTTCCATCGTCTCCAGTCATTGCGCCTCCTCGAGTGACAATCCCAACATCAACATCCTCTATTCACAGCTCTGCTAGAATTGTCGCAACCGGCGACCCTTGTTTCTGGTGCTGCGGTAGAGGCTGGTTCAGAGGTGGATTCTAGTTCACCGATGGAATCATAGGATGATTTATATTTTGAGTTTGCATTGGAATTTGGGGTTGACCCTAATTCTGGAGTTGCTACTGGTTCTGTATCTAATTCTGGGCCTAGAACTACTTCTGATTCTGCAACAGAGGAACATTTCCGGCCTGCCATTTCGCAATCAACTGAGGGAAATTCTCAATAGTATGATTGCTTATCACACAGTATACACACTGCAAATGAGGACAATCCCTCTGATAGTGCCCAAATGTCCCATAGTTGTAACACTGGATTGATGCACGACCCCATCCTCCTCCTCAGCTGAAACCTTCTCTTCCCCTGAATCCTTTGAGGAGTCCACCTTGCTACTAATAATGTAGTTGGGCCATTTGCTACTACGGGGGATTTAGTTGCTGCTAAACATAGTGCATTGCTTGGAAATACTGTGGCTATGGTGGAGCCATCGATATCTGGTTGTACTGTAGTTGCAGCGCAGACTGCGGCTGTGGTGCAACCTGTGTCTGTGTTTGCGACATAATAAACTATATTTATGGTGGCGATGTATAATGGACTTGAGGTGGTGGTTGCATCACATGTGGCTGCGGCCGCTGCACCATGCTAGGATCTTCACCTTTCACGAAATACGAATCGTATGTCAACTCTCGAAGCAGATCATAAACTCGACAGTCCTTATCCTTTTTCCCAACTGAGTGACAAAAGGTGCAACATAAAATTGCTTGCTTCATAACCATTTTGTGCATGTAGGTACAGTATTCATGTGGATGCCTATATACTTGACATATGCGACACCACAACACACCACTACAACTCAATGGGTTCGACGCTCCTGAGAGTATATAATTTTGGAAAGTAGGACAAATATCTTTGGCGTGTCCATCCACATGACACCGAGTGCACCATAAGTCATCATTTTCATCTTTCTCCTTGATGTCCTACAATTGAAGCATCAGGTTCACCACCTACGCTTGGATTTGGTTCATGCCAACAACAGTTTCCCCGACAGGTGAAGCCTCCAGTGTGCAAAAATGGTAGCATTCTGCCTGTTTTGTGCTTTTAGTGGCTAGGAGAAATAAAATATGAGCCTATAAGCCATCAAAAGTTCTACTTTGGTTGGCTAATGAACAGTTGAATGTCTTTCTAAGCCACCGAAAAGCCTGTTTTAATAATCAGTTCAAAAATGCAAAAATGCATTACCTCTTAGTTCAACATTGGGTGGTTTTCCTCCATAAATGTAAAGCTTCCACACTCTTGAATAACAGAGTCGACCCTGCATCTTTATTTCTTCTACTATTGAAGAGTGTACATATTTGATGTTTGTCAAGCTTTGTCTTGCATTCCTTCTCTACCTGAAACACATTCAAATGGTCCAGCCTAGCTCTGCACCTTTGAACTTGCAATTGCTCGCTCTTGTTGCTTTCATCAGCTTTCTTTTCAAGCCTTGAAGTCGTGAGACAAGAGAAGTTAAGATGTTTCAAAACCTCTTCTTTTGACATGTCCTGTTGTGCTACTTCTGCAATGCCTGACATTACAGGATTCATTTCTCAACAGTTCAATTGCTAGTCCTCATTGATTTCCTAAGATGTTCGAATGGAACTCTCATTAGTTGAAGCTCCAACCTTAATGGCCCTGAAAAATGATCTTTTAAACGTGTTGGAGGAGTGGGTCTAGAGTTGTGGGTACTGCATCACCATTTGCTAATAATTCATTTTTTCATCTTGTAAGTCTCCCTTGTATATACAACAGAAAAATGCTTCACCTTCTTCAGCTTATATTTTTTCTCAGCACACCAAGTTAGAGGAGGAGCAAAATCCCTATTTTGCAAGCATTCCACAACCTTCCTTGCTTCCATAAATAAATTAATATCCATAAGATCCTGTACATTGCATCTTGCTGTTTGCGATCATCATTTTGTTTCCTGTGGCCACAATGAAACTCACCATGTCGACTATCCACACGTTGTCTCTTTGAGGGGCAATCTGCTTGTAATTGGACTATCGAGCACTCGTATTTTGATGTTTAAACAAAAATTTGACAATCTCAGGTAGCTTTAATGATCTGGAAATTCTTTACAAATACCATAATTATATGCCCAAACATTTGATCCAAAGGAACCGTCGAAATCCAATTATGACAGTGTTTTAGGGAAAGAAATTAATCATCCATATTATAGTAACAATACCATTGTTTCCTTGGGAATATTCAAAATCCTAGCCACTTCACGATATTTCAAAATTATTTACTCCTGAAACTTTTTGAAGCACCGATATTCATTGTAAAAGGAATAGAATCCGAAGTGAGTTGTATCTGACCCTTGGTATGCAGGCCAAAAAGACAAAGGTCATAGGAGTTTTGGAGAAAAATATTTATGAATAAGACTCTTCCTGACTCAATGAGGAAAAATGGAAGTTATGAACTAGATCAAATGAAGCAAAAGAGATTTCAAAATTTTAGCGCAAGGATGCTAAAGACACTGAAAATTGTGATAAAAAATTGAGTTCTAACACATATTTCAGAGCAAATTAAATAGAAGTTGACTAGGATGACTTCGGCATTGGACACTCAAGAAATTGCAACTTCTCAACCAGTTAAGGATACTCAAGTAACTACTGTTGCTGATAAAGCCCAATATGAACAAACTCAAGTTGAGAAGACACCACTCAAGGAATTGAAGGTTCCAGTTTCATCATTCCTGTAGCAAGGATTTCTCCTTGCTACAGGGGTAGGAATGGCTCCCTTCTACCTATAGGGCAGAAGGGTAGGTTCTCGCTAATGGTAAATGGAGAAAAATGAAACATAAATAAAAGAAGCAACACTGTAAGCTAATCTAAGAACTAAGAATAGAAAACTAAAGCTAATAAAAAAATAGAAAGAAGAAGATGAAGCATTGGTGAACCCCTTTGCAGAAAATGGGTTAGGGTTCTGCCTCCTTAAAACCTGCAAATCAAACCTAAGCTACAATGGAGAAACCTGCAAAACAATGTTGGATCTAAAAATTGCAAATGGAAACAAATGGTTAGAGATCAAATAAAACAATTAAACAAAGCATGCAAGATAAATTATACCTTCTCTAGTGGAAATGGGCCACCATGCCCAAGCTTGTGGAAGCACCTCTCTTGGTTGGGGAGCAATGGCTCAAAGGGGAATGGAAATGGAGGAGAGGGAGTGTGGGTGGTTTGAGAGGTGAAGGTCTCAAAGCATCCATGGGAAGCATAACAATAGGCAATGGGAGAAGTGTTTTGAGAGTGACCCCCCACCCTCCTTTTATAGCTTTTCCAAGGGGTTTTAGGGTTTTAAGCCCTTGGTCAGGGTTTTAACCCCTTTTTTGGGCCTTTAGCCCCTTCTGCCCTAACTTTAGCCCCTTTTAAAGGGATTTAGCTCCTATGAGGCTATTTTGGGCTCCTTTTTGGGGTTTTTAGCCCTTTTTATTCATCCTTAGGTTATTTGGAGGTGAGGGGGTCTATTGGAGGGTCTTAATTAGTGATATGAGGGTTGTGAGATGGTGTCCTTGGGTGGTGTAGGCCATTGAGAGATATGTGGGGGATTTTCAGGTTAACAGATTTCCCCCTGATGTGTGAGGGCAGGAGCTTAACGTATGGCCGACGGACATCATAGGATTTGCTGTGTAGAGGTGATGCTTCTGGGGCTGGGGCATGGCGGCTTTTGGTTTTTGTATTAATTTGGTTCCCATGAATGGGTGAGATACAATAAATGTGTGACATGTAAATGGATGAGGTAGGCATTCCCATGCTCGTGACAATGTCAAAAGAATCATTTGATCTATGCTCTAAAATACAAGAGCCGATCATATACAACTGATGTTACAATGTTGGTTGCCTCTATGTGAGGCTGAATACAATACTGATCTGGTACATTGGACTCATGGCATTCTCATGGAATGCTACATCTTTATGACTGATGGTTTGCTGGATCTGGTACATAGCTGTGTGGACTCGTTGATTGAGAGTCAGAGCCTCTATGGTACAAGTATGTTGTATCAATCATAAAGGTATATTGAAGCACTGCCGGGGCTTCTGAACACTGTCTCCAATGCAACCTGGAAATCACAAGGGACATGACCTATTTAGGTCCCTCGAGTGGACTCACCAATGTGCTAGAGTCAGGTGACATCCGGGGTCTTCGACCAAGTATTGTGCGGAACAAACCCTGTACGAATCTCAATGGTGAGATGATGGAGTTGAATTTGAGCACGTGAGAAACAACCATCCCAAGAGGCACTAAGGACTCCTCTCAAGTGGTCCAAGGAACTGATCGGTAATGTTAATGAAACCAAGGTACAGGGACCTCTAGGTCTATCCTCTGGAATATGTGTGCTGGCGTCGACAGAGGGAGACCTGCCCTTAGTTAAGGCAATGATGTTTCCTTGATCAGGAGTGCAAGGGAGATAACCAAAAGGTGTGAAGCAATCTGTAGACTGACTCACTGAATTGGGGGGGGGGGGGGGGGGGAGGGGAAAGAACTAAACAGGGGTAGGGGGGGAGTGGGAGACTCAAACTTCCTTTGTTCAGAGTATGATGGTAGGGCGGACCAGACAGCAAATGAAACTAACTCAAGGGAATGGGATCATAGCTGCAATACCGAGAATGTCGATGCAGATGGGAAATACTTGGAGGAGGTGGACACTTTTGATACTGATGGGATCCGAGGAAGACACATTGTAGAGTAATCTAAACAAAGGCGACCCAATGTGGGGATGCTGCCAAACTATTTTCTGTGGGGTGGTGTCTAGGGACACCGTTGTGGTACGATCTCGTGGATTTTTGGCGAGCCCGAGAAGGTAAATGCTCGATGGTGATTTCAATTTTAGAGAGTCTAAAAGCACGAATAAGACTCCAATGGGGGCTCTTTTTCATTGGTAGTCTCCTGTGCCCGAAAAAGGATAAAAGTATACATAGGAGAGCTCGCCCATCCTGGAGGGGATGAGAGACTTCTTTACCATTGGTAGTCCAATCAGGCTTGAAAATGTTAACCCTATACTGGCTGGACGGTCATTCAAATACTTTTATGAGCATGAACGAAACCAAGTTTGCTTGAAAATCTTTTCTTGTTGAGACGGCTGGAAAAGAGCTTAACGACAACTGGTGGTGAGATTTTTCGTAAAGTGTGGCCCCTCTACTTGAGAAAGCATAAAAGTATGCAGAGGGGAACGGTCTTGGCTTGAGTGTGCCAAGGAGGTTCTTTTCATGAAATGGTCTACATGGTCCGCAAAAGGAGATAAACAAGACGATGTAGATGCCCTTTCCTATACTTTAGAGAGCGGGAAAGGAAGCAGCTGCGCTTGGCAATATTTTCATTATTTTAAGGAGTCAGAAAATAGCTTAAACGAAACTCCAATGTGGTCAACCGATGGTGACACATGCGGTGCCCCATGTCAGGATGGTGGACAGAGGTCCAAAGGTCATCCATGTAGTATGGACGGAGCAGAAGGCTATCAAACATACCAATACATGCATGGGATACGGCAGAGGCCTACGAGTCAGTGCGGCAGAGGCACGCAAACCGAGGTGGCTCTAGAACAGAGGTCAGGAGAGCGTGTGTGTGCATTGTGGTGGATGAACTTGACCACATGCGATGTGAGTACAAGTCCGGAGGCATTTATATGCCAAATATGTGTAAGAAAAATTAATTGTTTTGTGGATGATGGTCCAGATGTCCGCGTCAGGTGCGGTGAATGGAAAAGACAACTATGTGCTAAAAATGAAAAATAAAAGCTAAAATTACAGTCCTTAATGGGCGACAGCCCGAAAAATCGCATGAGTTGTGGTTGGGAAGTGTGATGCAAGTACCGGTTCGTAGACACTCGCATCGTCATGTCGTGGCTCGTAAATCGAGGTGACTTGTGGGAAATGGTCCTGAAATTGATTTATTAAACATGAGACGATGGTCTCATTTGGGCCCAGAGGTGTGAGATTTGTCTTGAACTGGTTCCAGGTGACTTTGGATTAGCAGCTGATGGTGCTATCCTTGACTTGTGCTGAAAAATGTTGAAAAACAAGAAAAGAAAATGAAGCAACTCATTGGTGATGTTAAGCGTAAAATCTCTTGAGGTAGAGCCCGTTGCGGGGGTTCTCCAAGAGTTTTCCATCAAAGTCAGCAAAGAGATATGCCCCCTTGCCGAGACGAAGGTCATTGGCAAGGCGAGATGACGGAATCTAGTCTTTTATGGGAAGAACTGATTCCACACTATGGTTTAAAGGGAATTGGGTAAAATCAGAGGTGGTCTTACATATCTCTCCGTCATCGCATAAGTGGTGTCGTGATAGATCAAGTGGATCTTCGATAGCCAACGAGACGGAAGGGAAAATGGTGCTAGAGATCATGTAAATGGTGTTTATTGTGGTTTTTGTGGCCTTGTCCTCAGTCTCTATTGGAGGAAGAGGGCCAGGCCTGGAGACGGGAGGAGTCTTTGATGGACCTGGAGGTAGGTGCAACATCGTCTCAATTGGTTGGACATGAGTCAACACATCTTGGGGCCTCAGAGGTATGGTAGGTGGTTCAAGGTACCACACAGGATCTCCTAGTGTGAAATCCTATAAGTTGTGGGCTACTAAGATAGACTTAATCATGATCTCGAATGGTGGGAAAAGGAAAGGGAAAAGGAAAAGGAAAAGGAAAAGGAAAAGGATCATGTTGAGTATGAATGAACCCCAATGTTTCCCTGGTAACTGAGGTTGATGTTGCAACTGAGGTTGCGGCTGTGGATGGGGAAACAATGAAAGAGACAGGTCTGATGGACCGTTGGTGATGGTGTAGATAAGAGGGTTTGTTGAACTGGAAATCATGTAAATGGACATGGTATCTGAAGAAGGACGTGGGGGGTGGACTTATTCGATCAAGGTGATCTCAGACTCAAGGGAATGTTGACGGAGGTCAGCTAGAGCCATTCAAAATTTGGGCAGGTATTGGAAATGGTGGGAGTAATGTCCATACAAGCTGCAAAGGGCACAAGCATGGTTTGTCCTCAATGCCTTGCTCCTGACTATCGGTGCGGTTAGGAGTTCACCCACGGGGATGTTTTCGTTTGTGTCCATGGCGTCTAAATGCGTACGGATCATGGGGATTTCAGGGCAATTCTGAGTTGGATGGCCCTGTTGTTCACAGACAGCACAAAGTGGGACTTGTCATGGCTCTGCGGTGGGTTTGGTGTTCTTGCCCCTAGCCCTTTTGGGTTGGGGTGGTGCAGGTGCAGGTGCAGTGGTTGGTATGTGCGGACCGGGTGGAGGGTGAGACTCGACCGTGATAGGTTGCACCGAGGTTAAAACAACCTAGGGTATTGCTGGTTGAGCTGGTGGATCAAGATACCACACCGGGATTCCCAACATAAAGTTGGGTAGGCTTAAGGTGGCCATGACCGGCTTGCTCATGACACTAAGTGGGGGAAAGAGGAAGGGAATCGTATGGACTAGAGATGAGCGCAGACAACTCCCTGCTGGTTGCATGTGGGGGTGCAGTTGTGGTTACGGTTGTGCGTAATGCTGCTGTTGTGGGTGATGTCACGGCTGCTGTTGGTGTTGTGGCTACGGATGATGTTGTGGTTGTAGTTGGGGTTGCGGCTGCGGTTGCTGTTTGGGTGCAACGGTGCTAGATGAGACCATGCAGAAGTCCACAATTTTCTTTTATGTCGGTGGTGGTGACACCAACGGGAAAGGAGTCGTCATGGTGGGATCGGTAAAAAACCCAGGGCCCACATTCAACGGTGGGGAGGTTGGTGTGTTTTCAACCACAGTGTTGGTTGTAGGGATGACGTTAGCGTGTGTGATTGCCACTTGCAGCTCAATGGTGGTGATGGTAGGAATAACGTTGGCAGGAACTGTTAACCCTTGCTGATCATGATAGGTGAGTTGGTCAACCATCACAATCTTCCCTTCGTGGGGGAACATCATGAGATGAAAGACAGTTGACGTGACAGCTCGCATGGCGTACATGTAACTTCTCCTGAGGAGGAGATTGTAATCCAGTTGAGCATTGACAACTTCGATGTCAATCAGGACTGTCTTCTCGGTTAACGTGATGGGGACATGAGGGAGGATTCCTTAGGATTTAGTGGGATGTCCATCATAAGCCCATAGAGTCATGGAGGACGGTTGCAGAATTGGTGATCCAATTTTTTGCCAAACCAAGGTAGACATGACGCACATGGATGCCCCCTTTCCACTATGAATCGGTGCACAACCAAATTTCAAATGGACACCGGGATTTGAAAGGCAATAGTGGAGGGCATACGTGGTTCCCCATTCTCTGTGTCAAAGGTGATCAATTTGGAGTCAGAGGGGTCTATTGCCCCTAGAGCAGCTAGTAAGGCTTTCTGCTGTGTTGGGCACGTTTCAAGTACCTCAAGAGCGAACATGGTGGTTGGCGTTTAGGCCAAATCATCCACAATGATATAGCTGATTGCAGCTCTAGCTGTGGCATTATTGGAAACTCTGCGTATGGGGGGGCACAGGAATGGAGGTAACTGAAGCGGTAGGTTGACTATCTTAGACATGGATTCTGCTGATGAGTCAACAGGTTCGGTAGTGATATCGTACTGATTCCATTTGGTTTGCAAGTTGACCTCTTTAGTCGTCATGGCTAGTAGGTGATGAACACCTGTTTCGGCCGTGGGGGATGCCCCCGGAGCATTGGGATTGGGTTTGGGAGGGGGTGCGGTTGCCACCAATCCTTGGACTGGCAGTGGGTTTTGAAGCACCATGGGGGGAGGCCCTTGAGGTGTCGGGTTGGGCTGTGCTTGGTTTTTAGCATTGATGGCTTGTTGGGCCTCATTTTGAATGGCCTGCTTCACATGAACCATGAAGGGACACTCGAATGTGTAGTGCCCATAGACCTCACAGAGTGTGCATGGTTGGTTTGTGCGCAACGGGGCATTGTGTCTTGGTGCATTTGGTTGCGGGGGGTTCTGGGCTGGCCGGTTTGCTACGACATTGTTGGGAGGGTTCAGTTGTTGACTGCCTCCCTGTGGTTGGTTATTGCCTTGGTTGTGGGCCCAGTTGTTTATAGCTTGCCCTTGTTGATTGTTGGGGGCAGGCTAGTTGGGACGGTTTTGTTGCGTGAACACTTGTCCCAACGGAGTAGGTGGAGCGAGGGAGGGGGCTTGCATAGGTTGTACTGGTGGTGCATAGTATATTTGTGGGGGTGGTGGTGACAAAAATGTGGGCATTTTCCCCACATAATGCTGTGTTGGCCAAGCCATGGCCTGAGCCTACTGCGGTGGCGTAGGTTGTGCATAAGACGTTGTTGCTCCGTAATGGGACATCATTCTAGCATAGTCCAGAGCTTGGTTTGGTAGGCAACATTAGTAGTGTTGCTTGGTTGTGGTGTAACGATAGGTGGTGTCGGTTGAGGTTGTGGCTGTTGGGAGACCGATCCTATGATGACGTCTGCAGTATGGGATGCCCCTGGTGCGTTACAGTAGGAGGTACTTGGATAGGGAGCATCTAGAATGACAGTATACAAGTATCCAGACTGGGCATAGATGAGGTAAAATTGTTGGGCCTTTAGTATGGCCTCTTCTTCAGATTGGGGATGTTCAGATGAGACGTCCTTTACGATGGGTGGGAGAAAAGTCTTAAGGAACCAATCCAAGAAGATCCTATCGTCTAGTTGTATTTTGCATAAGCTACGACGTCGCCACCACTCATGGATATGGTTAGTTATGTGAGTGGAAGTGCTTTGACGATAGGATAGTAGGATCTCCACCCCCTCGTGATATCTGACAGGGAGTTGGAAATACTATAGAACCATGAAGGCTAGGGAGTTGAAGTCGGGGTACTTGGCTTGTGGTAGCTCAATGTACCATTTGGCCGCAGCACCTGTAAGGGTGCGTTGGAACAACCTCAGCCTGACGAATTCGTCTACGATGCTATTGGATGAGCACCATAGATAGAATGTCATTATGTGGTTTTGGGGACATTCCCCAACTTTGCCTTCAAACTTGGGGATGTTTGATGACAGCTTAGTTGGCATAGGTGGCCAAAAAGCTTGGTGGCGGATGGGGTCATTTGTTAATCTGGCCAAGTTAGGAAAGTTGAGATGAGCCATGAAGGGTAGATTTGACCCCAAATTAATGTGGGATGGGGCTGTGATGGTGGTGGGGTTTGCAGGTGCATAGTGCATCTGCACGGTTGGGGGTGCTTGCGGTGGCACCATTGCGGATGAGCCAGTGCCCCCAAGCATTGTGGGTGGGATAGTATGAGTGGTGGGGACACTGCCCCCATGTATGATAGTAGGGGAAATGTAAGTGGATGGTCCACTGCCCCCCTGTGTGGCAGGAGGGACAATGTGTGTGGAGGGGCCACTGCCCCCATGTGTTGCAAGTGGGCTAGCTTGGTTGGTCACTATAGGTGGTGGCAGTTGACTAATGACGGTCTGCATGACTGTGGTTGGGCCACTTGCCAGGTTGTGGGTGACAGGTTGTGATGTGGACATGGGTCCACTTGCTAAGGTTAGGTCGGAAAATGGATCTGGATTTGCACTAGCCAAGGGGCTTGATGGTGCGGTATGGAGGTCTGGTTCAGACTGATATGGGTCTGAATTAGAATCAAAGGCTGTGTGGCCCTCTGATGGTGTGGGATATCACTGAGGGCGGCTTCGACGGTGTCAATTGAGTGTTCCAAATGGTGGTGGTTCACCTCTTAGGCGTGAGGAAGATTGTGGAGGATCAATTGTGTTAGATTAATGTCTGAAACTTGGTGGGAATGATGTTTGGACCTCAGTTTCAGTGGCTTCCTATTGGCTAAAGGTGGTCACTAGGCCACTAAGATTGCCAGAAGACAACGCTTGGCTTGTTCCTCATAGGTGTCTCTACTCAATCGGAAGGGGTCGTTGCCCATTTTGCTTGGAAATTCCTCTCAGTGGCTAGCTAATTTGGGGTTCTTGTGTTACTCCTCATAATGAGTTTCTGGGCAGAGCCCAAGTACTTCCCACAATTGAAGCAATTAGGGACTTATGTCCTCAAATATTGTAGATTTGTTTGAACTTAGTGTAAATTAGTAAATTTTAAGGCTTACTCAGCGTCATGAATTGAGTTGGGTTAATTAGTTGGTATGGTGTATTTATTTTCTTGTTTTTTCTGGTATTTGGTTGCTACAATATGGTTTATGAATTCATCATGCTAGAGTTCATGTCATTGTGGTTGTGTATGCAAGCATAAATAAACAGAAATTGTGAACAAGTACAATGATTAACCCTGAACGTTTGCTGGCCTAACTAGATGTCTACCTCTCATTGATATTCCTCTTCAACCAAGAGAAGGTGCTGGGATCTCAACACAATGGGACTAAGACAATTCGTAGATCCTCAGGTCGCCTTCCAGATGCAAGGTTGGTCAACAGGGAGGATGCTTAGCGCCATGAGATTCCCTCCTTCTCTACCCCCTCTACCTTCTAGGTCACCTGGTTTTAATGGTTTTGGAACAATATCATGGAGTGCCTAGATGTATACGAGCTTGCCCTTCGTCGTATCCCAGAATACCCTGGAGGGTGATGACTGGGTAGAGGAGGAAAGGGGAAGCAATATGGTTGATTTTAAGTTAATTTTAGTTAGACTAGGTTCATTTTATTAAGCCATAATGATTTACTTAACATTTACACATTGTTCATGAAATAATTTGCAGAAAATAAAAGCAGAAACCAAAAATGACTTGCAATGGTGGACAGAGGCGGTTGGGCCACACTAATAGTCCTCTAAAACCAAAAATTACTATCTATTAATCTTAAATTAAAGATATGTTTGACAGGCCGCACATTTCTGACCAAATCTAGCAAGGGGGCCACAAGATTTTTTCAGAGATGAGCGAGGGGGTTGCACAGAATGAGAAAATAGCCGCAACCTGAGTTTCTGGGCTGAAGTCGCACTTATCGGGGGATTAAGTGCACCCTGGGCACACATGTGTGCCCATTAAGGGTGCCCTAGTCTCACCTTTTGCCCCGATATGAGCGCCCTGCTTTGGAATGGGGTTTTTTGGTGAGACAGAGTCAGATCTGGCTGATAGTAATTGGCACTGGGGTTAATCTGACTCGGTTCTTCCTAGCAGAGGCTTCGACAGTAACTAAAATAGGAAATAATTAGGATTTAAGATAGATTTAACATGAAATTTCTGAAAAACTAGGGAAATTTTTTTAAAAACTTGAAAATAAAAAGTTTGGCCCAGGGATCCTATGGGATCGACCTGGTATGGTTGTCAGTTCTGTAGCAAGGATTTATCCCTGCTATAGGGGAAGGAATGGCTCCCTTCTGCCTATAGGGTAGAAGGGTAGGTTCCTGCTAATGGTAAATGCAGAAAAACGAAACGAAAATAAAAGAATCAGAACAGTAAGCTAATCTATAAACTAAAAACAGAAAACTAAAGCTAAGCTAAACTATAAGCTAAGAACATAATAGAAAGAAGAAGATGAAGCACTGGTGAACCCCTTTGCAGAAAATGGGTTAGGGTTTTTGCCTCCTTAAAACCCGCGAATCAACCCTATTAAGCTACAATGGAGAAACCTGCAAAACAATGTTAGATCTAAAACCTGCAAATGGAAACAAATGGTTAGAAATCAAATAAAACAAGTAAACAAAGCATGCAAGATAAATTATACCTTCTCTAGTGGAAATGGGCCACCATGCCCAAGCTTGTGGAAGCACCTCTCTTGGTTAGGGAGCAATGGCTCAAATGGGAATGGAGATGGAGGAGAGGGAGTGTGGGTGGTTTGAGAGGCAAAGGTCTCAAAGCATCCCCGGGCAGCATAACAATAGGCAATGGGAGAAGTGTTTTGAGAGTGACCCCCCACCGTCCTTTAATAGCTTTTCCAAGGGGTTTTAAGCCCTTGTTCAGGGTTTTAGCCCCTTTTTTGGGCTTGGGCCTTTAGCCCCTTCTGCCCTAACTTTAGCCCCTTTTAGGGTTTTAGCCCCTTTTTAATGGCTTTAGCTCCTAGGGGGCTATTTTGGGCTCCTTTTTGGGGGTTTTTAGCCCTTTTTCTTCATCCTTAGGCTATTTGGAGGTGTGGGGTTCTATTGGAGGGTCTTATGGAGTGGTATGGTGTCCTTGGGTGGTGTAGGCCATTGAGAGCTATGTGGGGGATTTTCGGGTTAACAATTCCCTGCTTCTACTATACATTTGACGAATTCTGAAGAGGAGGATGCAATACCTTCCCCTGTGCCTATCGCTGAGGAAGCTGGAAATGGTAATAATTTGCAGTAGTTCATGAATGTGTTTAGCGGTAGAAATTTGAGATCTTCATCAGCTCTCCCAACATCACAATCTTCTTCTGGGTCTTGTCCATCATCTTCGGCCTTACTCCTCTCATCGATCCTATTCTTATCTTCCTTTCCTACTGGTTCTACCAGGACACCCTTGATGTATCAGATCTATTATGATGCTACATGTCTACCTGATTCTATTACACCCATCTCTATACAAATTCCTATTCCACCATCCACTATGTCTCAAATATTTAAGGTTTCATTTCATATTCCTTCTTTTAGTTCAATACCATCTATTGTTTATGGGAAATCCTTAGTACTTTCACCATCTTCACTTCAAGCTGCCAAGGAGCAGGTTTCATCCATTGAAACCTCTATTCCAAATAATCCTTCAACTCTTGAAGTGATTGTTATCCAGAGTAGTACTTCATCTTTAATCACCCCTCACATTACTATGCCTATGCCTTCTCATATTGTGACTCAAACCTCCTCTTTGATATCTACAGGTATTGATGTACCTCCCATTGATGAGCTAAGATATGAATTCAATGAAGACATTGTAATATCTCTTGGATATTATCGGTATAGAAAATATGATAAATCAGTGGTTAAAAGAGGAAAAAATAGGAGTAGAGATCAAAGTGATGCGGATACATCTCTTTCAAATGAGATTGTGTGGACTCAACGATTTGGTGATCCACAAGTGGATGCTACAGATGTTGCTTCTATTTTGGGGGCTTTTAAAGGTGCTAACTTTGATGCTATCAATACTCTGAACAAGGAATTTGATAAGAAGAAGGCATAAATTATCAGATTAAAGGAGGAACTGGAACAAGTCAGAAAACAACATGAGGACCAAATTACTAATTTGGTAAAGACATCTGATGATAGGTATAATGAATTACTGGTAAAGAATGTTTCTCTTTAGGATGAGTTACAGAAAGAGAAGACTACCAATGCTACTTTTGTACAGAAGGTAGTTTTGTTGGAAAAACAATATGAAGATGCAACTGCAAGTGTAGCTTCATCTTCATTTTTTAAGTTCTCCCAGGAGGAATCCAAGGAGCTGGCTCTTCAAACCAATAGGGAGCATCATGACTTAATCAGTGAGCTGTTTAAGACTTTAGAATTTTTTTTTGAAACTCATGTAACTTTTGATAAATTGTATTTTTCCTTAGAAGATCTGGTTGAAAAAAGGAAACAAGCTTCAAAAGCATATGATGAAGTTACGGACTGGAAGGAGGGAAAACACATCATACACAACTGAGGCTTCAACAAATGGCGCTAGAAGGAGGGAAAACACATCATGCCTAAATGAAACACACAAAAAACTCATCCAACAAGAGATCTGATTATCACTTGTAGTCGTTCCCACATGTCTACGTAAGGGGAACAAATAGCACAAGGTTTAGATGCCATCCTAGATACCCCTGGACAAGAACAGAGTACCCCAACAAACATATACGTTCTCATTTCACCCACTCTAGGACCCATCATAGTTGAACAACTATTGAAGGGTAACTCTGATAACGTTGCTGAGATTCGAAGACGGTTCAATGAAGAACGTCTAACCTGGATCTTCCCAAAGAAAATAATGAAGGCAATCTTAACTCAGGTGACCAAAACACTAAAATACATCACGACCTTTTCAGTGAACCATCTACCCCTAGGTTAGATCTAGATTCATTTTTTTAGGAGTCAACCACTGCTCGACATAGCATCCGAGTAGGAGGACCACCCCCATCTCCCCCCTCTTCTTTGTCTTCCTCAGATGAATTGTCAGATTTTGAATCTTCGGCCTCATCATAGGAATCTATTTCCATGGCTGACGAATGACCCAATAGGCCTTTGTTGGATGGATATTCCATGTCTATTTTAGGCGATCAACATAGGTTTCCTAAAAACCCTAAGAAGTTGCTTCCAAAATTTAATCCAGATGACAAAATTCCTGTGGAAGACCACATCAAATATTTTATGCAAGCCATCAGACGTAGGGATGTCATACATGAAGACGTGGTTTGCAGACTATTCCCTTACACTTTTGAGGGAAAATATTCTACCTGGTATTTTTCCTTGGAAACTAGTTCCATCCCATCATGGGATGTGTTTTTTGAACTCTTCACTCAGAAATTTGGGGATGACAATACCCCAAAGGATTTAGTCATAGAGCTCTCTTCCATGAAGACTGAGGGTAAAGAAAGGGTCAAGGGCTACAATCACCAGTTTTCATATTTGAAGAATAGGATCCCAATCATAGTACTTCCTCCTGAGGAGTTACTGGTAGCTTACTATATTAAGGGTCTCCCAACCGAAATAGCCATGTGGGTTAAAAGGGCTTGTATGGAGTCCTTGCAAGATGCCTTCTCCAAAGCAATACAGGTTGAAAGGGACATGTTCTATATTAAGGACAACCTTGACACATCATTTGAACAAGCGTCTACCTCAGGAAAGAAAAGTGACACTTCTCCTAAACCCACTTCTACCAGTCAAGATCCGTTCAATATGAGTGAAGTGAAGAAGCTCCTCTAAAGAATGTCTAATGAGATGGTGGATCTCAAGAAAACTAACAATGAAAATCAGTCCAATAATAGGGGATTTAATAAGCCACCTTTTAGGAGACCCAACCAACCTCCTAAAAATCCACCACCTCCAAATCCTAGTGAGGGATTCACCTCAGAAGAGATCTTTTCTATCTTGAAAGCCTTAGCTATAGGAACACCAAACATTTCTGAATCCTCTGATGATCATTCCACTCAAGATTCACAACCTCCTAAGAGGAAGAGGAAGATGACCAGTAGGTTAGCACTATGAGTTTCTTTTTAGAAGAAGAGGAAGAAGAACCTGACATAGTTTTCAACCTACAACACACTCACAATACTAGATCTAAAGGGCCACCTCTGCAGGAATCTTGACCTGCAACACAGGCTCCCAGCAAAGGTAAAATCCAAACTCAAAAAGACACTCTCATTCTTGAGCCATAATACAATTTGGTTGAGGATCTAAAAAGAGTCAAGGCAAACATATCTCTATTTGACCTTCTCAAAATCCATTCCATAAGGGATTCCTTTCCCAAAAGCATGATAATCAAACAACCTAGAGAAGCTCCTAATAACAATATTGAGTCTTCTCCCCGACCAAACCATCCAAATCCTGGAAGCAAGGGCACTCCACCCTTCTTACTTACTTTTGAAATCTTCAACAAGAATGTACATAACTGCATGGTAGACTCAGGTGCTTCATCTAATGTCATACCTCTTTCTGTATGTAAAAAGCTGAATGCTACATGGGAAATATGTCCTATCCAAATTGTACAATTAGACAGATCCAAAGTTAAAGTGGTAGGAATACTGAGGAATGTTCTACTTAGATTATCTGTAGATCCCCGAATTCATCAGACTATTGATATCATGATTGCAGATATCCTAGAGACTTACAGTATGTGGTTAAGTCGATATTGGTCAAAAAAACTGATAGCTTACTTTGCTACCGATTGATCTCACTTGTGGTTACCCTTAACGGGAAGCCTAACAAACTCAAAGTTGACAAAGAACCATTCATGAAACAAACTGTAACCAATCTTGACGGTTCCAATGATTCTGTCTCCTTTTTCAATAATCAAATTGAACATTTTACATTTGATACATTCTTTGGAGACCTACCTGCTGATGTTTTGCCAGCAGAGAATGTGCATAAACAATCTCAGATTA
This sequence comes from Pseudotsuga menziesii, assembly GCA_001517045.1. NCBI lineage: Eukaryota > Viridiplantae > Streptophyta > Pinopsida > Pinales > Pinaceae > Pseudotsuga > Pseudotsuga menziesii. The sequence continues at coordinate 93,048 of LPNX010986591.1, read as the reverse complement.
CACATCTTACTTCTATGCAATTCTCTAGTACTATTGTACACAATGTTTATAATGTAAATAATAACTTCAGAATTGACCCTGTTGTTTGGACTTTATTTTTTGATAGCTCTAGATCTAAGGATGGAGTAGGTGCTGGATGTGTCCTTATTGATCCAAAGGGGATCAAAACAATGATCACATGCAGATTGGAGTTTGAATGTACCAACAATGTAGCTGAGTACAAGGTGTTAGTCCAAGGACTCAGAAAATATATTGATATGGGAGCAAGAGCAATTGAATGCGTAGGAGACTCTGAAATCACAGTGAAATAGGTACGGAATCAAATACATTGTTTATCTCCATGCTTAGTCAATTATCAAAGACTGATCAGAGATATGACTAATTCCTTTTCAACATTTAATATCAAATTTGTTCCTAGATCACAAAACTTCAACATTGATCTATTAGCCAATACAACATCTAAACTAATCTGGCCTGAGGGTTTGTCCCCACAAAGTTTCTCTATTGAATTAATGTATAGACCTTCCATACCAAACAATTTCACAAATTGGAAAGTGTTCGATGATGACCAGCAAATACTATACTTACTTTCAGCCCAAAACACCTTTGAAGGTGTGGCTATTGACGAATCTGATCATGAAAAGTATTTACTTGACCCTTCCAATATTATCCCCAAGTATATCATCAATTTAGAAATTTTTTATGAATTAGATAGAACACCAACTGTAAGACCCATAGCTCGACCCTGAATTACACCTCTTAATCTGGGAACAGAGCAAGAACCCCGTTTTATCAATCTCATAATTCATTGTTCCCATGATGAAAGAATAAGTTTGATCAAACTTTGCAGGAAATTTAAAGACGTGTTTGCCTGGACATATAATGAACTCAGGACTTTCGACACCAGTGTCATGCACCATAATATACCGATGAAACCTGAAGTAAAACCATATCAATAGAAACTGAGGAAAATGCACCCCAGTTTAGAGCCTTCTATCAAGAAAGAGCTCGATAAGCTACTCTTGACCAGGATCATATTTCCCATTAGACACATGCAGTGGATCGCTAACTTAGTACCTATTCGAAAGAAGAATGGGGAAATCAGACTCTGTGTAGACTTCAGAAACCTAAAGCGGGCCTCTGAGAAAGATAATTATCCTGTTCTCTAATGGAGAATATTTTGCAGAAAGTATCTGGATCTAAGATGATCTCTCTATTAGATGGTTTTTCAAGTTACAACTAGGTCCTGGTTTCCCTTGACAATCAACTTAAAACAACCTTTGGAATTCCTTAGGGAACATTCGCATATAGACAAATGCTGTTTGGACTAATAAACCTAGGTGCCACGTTCCAAAGAGCTATGGACATAGCTTTTAGGGGCTTAATCTATAATTCTTTCATTGTGTACTTAGATGATGTAACCATTTACTCTAAAAAATGACAAGATCATTTATCTTCTTTGAAACAGGTATTCAAAAGATGCATATTTGGGATTTCCCTCAATCCCAAGAAATCCGTCTTCGCTCTGATAGAAGGTAAGTTGTTGGGTTTCATCGTCTGAAAGGAAGGTATGATCATTGACCCAGAACGTGCCGGCAATATCCAAGATCGGCCTCCCTAACTCCCGAAAGGCAATGCAGTCATTCTTGGGTAAGATTAATTTTGTTCGTAGATTTGTTCCAAATTTTTCCCAAGTCGTCAAACCCCTGCAATTTTTAGTTAAAAAGGATTTACCATTTAAATGGTCCGATGAGAAAAATAATGCATTTATTGAAATCAGGAGAGCCATAGTAGAAGTTCCTGCTCTTATGTCTTTAGATTTCAATAAAGATTTCATACTTTATACTTTTGCTACTGATTTTTCTTATGCAGCTGTCCTAACATAGAAAGATCATGAGGACGCTGAGATCCCCATTTCTTTCATGAGTTCGACATTTAAAGGAGCTGAACTCAACTATTTCCAAGTTGACAAACAATCCTACATGGTGTACAAATCGGTAAAACATTACATGCCTTATATTTTGAAGTCAAGGACCAAGGTGATTGTCCCATATGTGGCCATTCACAATTTCCTCATCCAAAAGGAGTTGGGAGAAAAGAGAGATCACCGGATGACGGCTCTACATTAATATGATCTAGAGATCAAACCTGTAAACATAGTCAAAGGGCAAGGTTTGTGTCAACTTTCTTCCCAATCAAATGATCCTGAAGATCAATGCGCCGATTGGGAATAGGAAGAGGCTATACCTACAGGTTTTGTTAATGCAATCAAAACAATGAAATCTGAATGGTATGACCACATCAAGTTCTTTCTTCATAATGGGTTTGATCCTGAAACCCTTGATCCTAATAAATGTAGAGAATTAAGGCTAAAATCAGACCCTTATCAACTTATTGATAATGTTCTGTTTAGAAAGAATTATGATGGAGTTTTTCTTAGATGTCTGGAAAAGGACCAAACTGATGAGTTCCTTTTTCAATTTCATGCAGGGCCTACAGGTGGGAATTTCTCAGGTGATACGATGACTCATAAAATAATTTAGGAAGGATACTATTGGCCTACCCTTTTTAGAGATGCTCATGCATATGTCAGAAGAGGTGAGCCTTGTCAAAAGTGTGCTAGAAAAGTCAAGAAACATGCCTTCCCTTTGAAGCCAGTAGTAGTCCAATTCCCATTTCAGTAGTGGGGGTTGGATTTTGTCGGACCTATCAACCCTGTATCTTCTTTACAACACAAATACATTTTGACGACCATTGATTATTTCACCAGGTGGGTTGAAGCAGTCCCTCTAAGACTGTGTAATATGAACCAAGTAATTTCCTTTCTTGAAAACTAGATAGTTACCAGGTTTGGCACCCCCAAATATCTTGTTTTTTATAATGCGTCATACTTCCAATCCATTGACTTGACTAGCTACGCCCTTGAAAAAGGGATCAAGCTTAAATTTTCTACCAACTACTATCTTCAGGGAAATGGACTTAAGAATATTCCAACAAAAACTTGATAAACATCCTGAAAAAGATAGTGGCTTTGCATCTAAAAAATTGGCATACCCAACTCTATAATGCTCTTTGAACAAACCGAATTACTCCAAAGGTAGCCACTGGTAACTCCCCTTATTGCCTAGTTTATGGCAAGGAAGTAGTTCTACCAGCTAATCTCACCATCCCTTTGTTGCAGTTGGCCCAATCCATCTGAGAGAACGATTCTTCTCTATTACAGCAGAGGATTGATTCTTTGCTCAAACTAGAGGAAGACAGAGAAAGAGCCAAGAACAAATTATACCAACATCAACAGTTGGTGAAAAAATGGTTTGACAAGAAGTCCTCTTTTGATAGAGACTTTTCGGTGGGAGATTTAGTATTAAGATGGGACAAGCAACACAAAGAAAACAAGGAGTATACCAAGTTCCAACGGGCTAGGACCATTCATTATTATAGAAAAGATTGGTCCTAGTACTGTTTGGTTACAAACACTGGAAGGAGTCGTCGACACCTATCCAGTGAATGTTTTCTTACTTAAAAAGTATTTCGTTTGAAAAGATTCTTCAAGCCTGTACACAGGTTTGGTGTGTTATTTTCTTTTCCTATTTTCTGAGTGTTTGCTTGATATTGGTATACTTTTGGTAATCTCTACACATCTGGCAATGATGGGCAATTAGTCTTTCTCAATATTCAATGCTCTTAACTTTAAGCAAATTGTCAGTTTCCATCTTCCCTAACTTCTATCAGGATCTGTTATATGTGAATGACAACCAATGATTGCAGGATTTTAGATTGATGCGCTCTCATCTCGGTCAATATATTCTATATTCCTTACTTGCGTGACGAAAGTCATGGAAGAAAATGGTTCTTCTTGTCTAAGGTCTCATTAGCACACTGCAACATACCTTTATAACTTGGTCAGTATTACTCTTTTGGGATTCAATAATGGCCATATGAAAAATAATTTTATTATGTGAATTTCAAGATGAGGGGTCTCATCATGAGCCAACTCATTAGGTTCATAGGTGCTTAGTGGAATGACATCTTTACCATACGACTTGGGGAGGTGGCTTCCAGTTTTATGGAAGATGGGATATCCTATCACAGGTCGACTCATTCAGGATCTGTGAAGCATCGGTGAGTAACGCTACCATTATGTGGATACCAAGCCATGGTAGTGTCTTGCAATTAATATCCAAATAAAACCCTAGTTTTTCCCAAGAGAAAATTATTGTACATAAGGACGAGGGGGTCTTATCCAAATCTATCCTTACCATGACCATGGACTTGATTTTGGGCTGAAATGATCATTATATGGTTCCCAACCCATGATAGTTGCTTTCAGCTATACTGCTGGAAGATAAGAGGTCTCCTTACCGAGCTAGCTTGCTCAATTTCCAGGTCAGGTTTGTGAATGGCACTGATCACCAGAGCATGGGAAAGTGGTCCTATGTCAATAGACTCTTGTTATTTAAAAAAAATTGATGATTTTAGTGGCCTATGTGTGAAGATCCAAAATTGCCAAGGTCTGATCCCAGGTTCAACTTGAACTGTGTGCCTATGTCAGCCTTACGCCAAGTGATCCTTATCCTTCATGCCATCTGAATCAGAGTTGCATTATCTCTAAAATGACTATGGGTGGTGTTGCAGCTGCAACGTTTTCCCAAATTTCTAAAAATTTTGGACCCTCCTTTTAATTTTGTCTTGCTTAGACTTGTTTGGATTGCTGAACTTTGTTGTTCCTCTATCGCAAGTTTGATCTTTTTGAGGTTAATTTAAGGTAGATTGTTGATCATTTTTTAGAAGCTGAATGAATTTTTTTGTCTGCTAATGATGTCGATTTGAACTTGAAGTTTTGGTTTGTCAGTATTTTTCGTTGTCGAAAGTATATTGGACAGTGAATCGGGGCTGCAGTCATCTACGTAGCCGCTGTTGCGGAAGCCTACTTATGAACGTCCTGATGGATAGTTATGATGTTCACCGATGTGATTTATTGCATTTGTTTCTTTAGATTGTCAACGTTTTTATTTTATTGCGGTTGGAGCATCAGTCTTCTGTATCGTCACCGTTTCGAAAGACAGATAAAGAATGGGCTGATGGATAGTTGTTTATTTCACCGATCACGTGGTTTTATTGTTTCAACGTTTTGCTTTGCGATGATTTTTCAGAATGTTTTGACTTTGATCGGAGGTCGTAGTCTAATTGTGTTCCGCTGTTTCAAATCCGAAGCAGACTAACTATCTGCCATATAGCTTTTCCTTTCGTTGATGTTTTTGTTCTGATTTTCGCCAATGGTTTGTTCTAGTTTTCTCCGATGTTGACTGGTCTGCGGAACTTTTGGTCCATGTAACTTCCACCGTTGCGGCTCTTTAACGAACTAGTCATCTGATGCTATAGTGATTTCAAGGTCCAATGCTGCAAGGTTAGTGTTTTATTTCACCATTTTTTATTGTGCTGCAGAACTCCTAGTTTGTCCATCGCCCGCTGTTGTGGCTCATTAGCAGGTTAACCGCCCGATGCTTCAGTTGTTCCGCTGTCCGATAGAAGCTTTTTCCCACCGACATTTTTCAACCGAGGTCTATATATATATATGGGACAGTTATTATTTTATTGTTTATCTTTGTGAATTCGCGTCTGCCTCCGTCCTCACTGTCGAACTGTGCATCCGTGCTTAGCTGTCGAGTTTTCGTGCGTTTGGGGTGCTACCGTGGATTTTTCAGACCATCGCATTGACTACAGTTTGTTTGTCAGGTAGGCCAACTGTGGTTTCTCCTTCTTTTGATTTTATTGATCAGTTTTGGAACTAGGGTTTTTTCCTCTGGTTAGGCGTTCCCGCCGTTTGTAGCTGGGCGTCTAAGTCAGATTTTGCATCCTTACGGCATAGAGTATTGGTTAGTTTCAGAACATTTACAGTGGGGGGTTTTTGTTTCTTGAGCTTGTATGAGCCGTTATGGAGTTTCGACCCCGGTCCGATGGATTAGGAGCTTAGTGCAGACAAGCGTTACGTTGTCTGCACCATTTTTTTTGGATTGCTTATGGCCATCCGGGGTGAAGTTTTTCAGTTGTCTTCCCGTCGTAGACAGTTGCCTTATTTTCTTCGACACCGGAGGGTTTGTTTCGCGTGTTTCGATTATTGTATGGGGATGTTTGTTATGGCGAAGAATTGGATTGCAATTTTTGTTTAGGTGATGTATTGTCAATGACAATTATTGCTAGTTGCAGACGGACTTAGGTTTTTTTAGACTTATCATTTTTCAGAAGTTTTCTTGCTCGTTATTCTTGATTTTGCATTTGCATTCTGATAGGTTTAACTGTGGAAAATATGGAAGAGGTAAATGTTTATACAGTTTTTCTTCATTCTTTGAATACTGATTAAAAGCTCAAATAGCCTAAATGCATTTTGGTTTAGGACAGGGCAATTTCTTCAAAGGAAACATGTCTAAGAGACAGAAGAAGAAGGCCCCTATTGCTGAAGGAGAACCTGAGGTGGAAATGGTTACCAAGGTAGAATATATCTATGAAGACACTAGAGCTACCACTGGGGTAGAGCCTGATTATAAGTGGGGTGAAATATATCGGATGATTTCAAATCAAAATGTGCCCGATGCTGGATTTGAAGAGTTGACCATATATGCCAACATAGAGAAGTCAGCTCTTATAAAGGTAGCCACAAGACCTGAGCTGTTCCCATGCTCAGAGGTGATCAGTTGGATTCTAACTAGGGCAGATGTGACAACTATGATTTTAGCCAATACTGCCAAACAGGGATATGCTGCCTATAGTCATGGTTATGTCTCATTGGCATATCACCTACCCCTAGCCCAGGTTTACCTAACTGAAAATTGGTTGAAATAAATAAACTTGGACTTGGTTTAAACAGTGAAGAGGATGCTAATACCTGGGAAGAACTTTCGAACTAGGCCATCAGGAGAGTACGATACAGCCACTCTCAAGACTCCTTATAGGTTGATAGCATTGATGTTGAACAGAGTGTTTGAGAGAGTTCATGGTAAGAGCTTCAAGTTGTGATGGATCCCTATTATTTTCTATGTGGCCACCCAGGGGACTATATTCAATTGGGAAAACATTGTGTCCAACAGCCTCTTAGCGTGCATTTCTTCAGCTCTGGGAGGGGTGTCCTAGAAGAAGTCTGAGTTTTATATGAGTTCCATATTAGTGGACTGTATACTATGCACCTAGCCATTTCCAGCCTTAAGATGCATTTGGGATAGGGACAGAACCCCTGTGTACACTGCATACAAAATATTTTGGGCACACAAGTATTATAGCCACTATAGAGAGATATGTGAACATTTTATTATGCCTTTACACAATTTGATCTTCCTAACAAAATGCAATTGTATGTTTGAGAAGGCATTTAAAGTCATAGAGGAGCGTGCAAATTATTATTTGACTGAAGAGGGGATGTACATTAGGATGTATGGTTTCTCTAGGGCACCTTCTTTGCTCCCCAAGTATGCCACTGATTATGAGGTGCATAAAGAAGCAGTCAGGCAAGTTTACCTAGATGGTGTAGGAAGCTTCCTATTTGAACACAAGAAGGCAACCTATCCTGCCATACCTTTTAGGCTGGGAAGCTACAAATTTACAAATATTAAAAGACCTGCTGAATTTCTATAGGAATTGGAGCAGTTTCATTTTGGAGAGATGAGCTTCCATAGAAATGACTCCCAAAAGAAAGTTGCAGAACATTGAAAATAGGCAAATGTTCACTTTGAATATACAAACTTCTGGGACAAAGATGAAGAAATCTTCAGGAATGCAAGGAATATGATTGCATTGAAGAGAAGATTTAAATAGAAGATCACTATTAAGGGAACTAAGGGCCAAACCGTGCAAAAGAAAGCTGAAGAGGAGGAGGCCAAGAAAAGAGAAGAGGATGCTAGGAGACTAGCATAGGAGGTTGATAGTTGGCTTAAGAATGAAGAAGAAGAAAGAAAGAAAGCTGCAGAGGAGGAAACAAAGAATGCAGAGGAAGCTGCAAAGAAATAGAAGAAGAAAGAAAGAAGAAAGAAGATGAAGAGATGAAAAAGAAACAAAAAGAAGCTGAAGGTCTGAGGCTGACAAGATCTACAACAGACCGACAAACTTCCGACCCAAAAGACATCCAAGAAGTACAGGATCAGATAAATCAGGGGCAGGGACAAGATAATCTTGATTCCCAGGAGGCTGCTGCAACTTCTGGCAGCAATATAGGACAAGTTGTTTTTTCTGAATTGAATTTGATACCATTTGTGCAAAAGAAAGGAGAAGAAGTCCCAGATTTTAGCACCATTTTTTATGACAAAGAGAAAAAGAGGATTGTCAAAAGGACTAAGAGAAAAATCGAAACAGGGGGACAACCAGGTATGATGGTTACCGATAAAACTTTGGTGCATGGGGCGGATGTAGATCCGAGGTTAACAACAAGAGCTAGAGTGGTGTTGACACAAGCCACTGAAGATAATGTAAATAGACTGATGACGGATCTGGAGCAGTCGAAAAGGAATGTAGTTCAGTTGAAGGAAACTTTGAAGAAGGAAAGAAATGAAGGTTATAAACTTAAGAGGAAATTTGAAGACATGCAAAATTAAGTGAATACTTCAAAATCAGAACTTTAGAATCTTCAAGCAAACAAGATGACTTTGGAAGTTTCCATGGAAAGGACAGGTAAGGATGCTCAGAATAACCTAGCAGAATTGCAGATGTTACAACAAGAATATTAGGTGCTGAAGACAGAAAAGGATGAACTCAAAGCATCATATGAAAATCTTAGTGTAGAAAAGGACCAGCTGCAGAGCAAAGTGGTGGAGTTGGAGGCACAGAGGGCTACCATGGAAGAGAAAGAAAAGCAATTCCAAGTGTAGGTAGCAGATTTTGAAGGACATATTACTTCATTAGCAGTATCACTGAAGGATGCCAGTGAACAACAAACTAATATCCAACCTCTAAAGGAGCATGTCCTATCCCAACGAAGAAGAATGCACCAGCTGCAGGTGTCTATTGAAGAGGAAAGATGTAAAGTCTTGCAGATTGATAACAGATTGAAGGAAATTTTGGAGACTACCTAATATTTTGTAGATAGGTTTCAGGACATTTTGGAAGTCCTGACTAGAAGGATAGTAAGGATAGAGACCAATGAATAAATTCCTGTATATTTACCAGCTAAAGATCATCACAGCTTAAAGCAATACTATGACTTGTTAGAATTTGCAATAAACACAGCAGAGGAGTTCAAGAAAGCTATGAGGAAAACAAGAGGATCTTGTATTGAATACTGCAGAAGGGTGCTGGTCACCTACAAAATATGTCAAGTTGCTGCAGAACAAATATTAGAGGTATTACCAGAGCAGGAGCTGCTCATAGAAATGCTACAGAGTAGGTATCAGGAGGATGAGCAAAAGATACAACAAGTCAAGGACTTGGATGAGCAGATCCTGAAAGATGTTGTAGCTCATACAGTGGTCAGCATCCATTTGCTTGAAGATCAGCTGCATTTAAGCCCAGCCAAAATAGAGGTTGTTAAAAATCAGGCTGCAAAGTATGAGATCAACATCCATTTTCTCGAACCTTCAGAATTTGAGAACATAGCAGTGAAAGCCCAAGCGTGGAAAAAGTTCTTTAATGATCAAGCGGTGCCCTCTTCATAGAAGTGCTCTATTAAATTTTGTTTTAATTGTAATATATTGTATAATTGATGAGCGCTCACTATAAGACAAATTTTGGGAGTTGAAACATTAGGGAATCCCAAGAGTCATTTCGGGGCATCCCACAAGTTTTTCCTTTTTGTATAAGTATAGGAGAGTTAGAAGGGAAAATGAGTTTTTCCTAGTTAGACTTGTGAGAACATGTTGTAAGAAGAACTATTTCCTTTTGCAATAGATAATTACAATTTTGCCTGTTGGAGAAAGATTTGGTGGAATGTTCAAATGCTGTGCAAATGGATGTTGTTGAAGGGGAACTATTTCGTTTTCAGCTTTTGTCCATTAATTGTGAGATCGTTCTAACTTGTTGAACCTATGTTCTTGTATGAATGCTCTCTAGTTTATTTTATTGAATTTCCACTATGAGTAATGAATTCTTTTCATAAACAATGAGCTATCTTGTTGTTCATCTATCTATTCATGTTTATGTGTTTTGAAATAAAGAACAACTACCTGTGATTTTTCTTAATGCATGAACAGTAATAAATTACTCACTAAATGATAATCTCGCTCCCTACAGACAGTTTAGTTAAGTTAGTTTTAGTTTTCTTGTTGTGTGTGATTTAGATGCGAGAGAGTTAAGATGAGAGGTAAGAACTTGCGCATCACATTGTGACCGCTCCTTGTATTCTCTATCAATCTGCATTTTAGATAGGCATTTGCATCTCATACTTAAAACTAAAAAACTAAAAAAGATACACGGTGGACCAGGCCGTAACCGGTAAAACCCTTTATTTTGGTTACTTGACCTACGGTATCCGGACCACAAATCAGACGGATTCCCCATACCAAATAGTAACGGGCTAGTTGGGAACGTTTACTGGGGAGAATCCCTTGCTGTTGTTGCCTGCGATTTTCCAGGCCTCAACAGGTGGGAATTCATTAATCACTCTTTGATCATTCTTTCTTGGTTGCATTCTTATATTGACATTTCCTGTAATCTCAATTTGATCATTTTTCTATTGACATATTTGATTGGAAAATGTTATTGTTTTGCAGAGATAATTGGTTCTTCTAGCCAGTCGCCATTTGTTGTAGGTACAACAGATCCCATGTTATTTTTACACGGGATCCCAATTACACATACAAAGGTAACTGATTAAAATCCTTTGTCCATTTCATGGCTTCTATTACATTTATCTTGGTTTCTGTATTTTTTTAGAACTCAACCAAAACTTCCAAAATCCGTACCTGATTTGTGTGTTTCCAAGTTACGAAAGGATTGTTTTTGTTTGGAATTGTTTCAATTCCACATCCTGCAGTCCGCAACCCGTAAGTTTTGGGATGCCAGATATTGTACTCGTATATTTTAAATTTTCTCGGGAAAATTTTGATAGATATGTTTTGGTCAACCTGCATCCCGCATAAGTGTGGAATGCGGGGTGTGGGATGTCGTTTGTTAGTTCGTTTGGTTTGTGTGTTCCCGTATCCTGCATCCTGCATCCCGCAAACTACGGAATACGGGCTGTGGGAAGGTTTGAATAAAGTTTTTTTTGGTTTGTGATTCCGCATCCCACATCCTACAAATACAGAATGCGGGTTGCGGAACGATTAAAAAAATTTGATTTTTTGTTTCGATCCTGCATCCCGCAGAGTTTGATCTTGACCGTCGTTCTTATTCTCATCCTACGGTCTTAATGATTTCCCGCAAATTATATATATGATGGTATTTTTGATGATTTCTTCACCATTTTTACCTCTGTAACTCGCTATGATGCATGAATTTACTTTGGGGTTTTTTACCAAGCAACTTTACCACTATTCACTTTGGTTACAGGTTAGTTTTCGAGTCGCCTTTCCTAATTTGAATGGCTTATTGTTGTTCCAGTATAGATTAGTTTTAATTTCTGGTTTATCTTTCAACATAATATGTCAACCTCAAAAACGCCTCGAATTACCTGGTGTAAAAATATGTAGAAATATATGCTGACCAAAGACCTGAATTTCAGTGTCTTCTATGATACTAGTGGCCAGGTTAGTGAGACTTACTAGTTAGATTGGTCCAGAATCTATTCCATTTTAGACAACGATGATCTTTTAGACATTCAAGATGACCAACCCATTTACAAGAGACTTAGGGATTTCAGTATCCATATGATTTCTATGAGACCTGCCATTCTCCCTTATAACGATGCGGTCAAGTGGATTATTGATCATGCCAATCCAAAAGATCGTTCTTTCAATAATATCACTGCATTTCCACTTGCCAATTTCCATTCTGAGACTTATGTAAAAATTTATGCTCTCAAACCATTTAGACAACTCCTTAATGATGATTTCATCAAAGTTGCTAAGTCTAGGTTTAATTTTGATCAAATGTTGAAGTCTTGGATGAATGAACCATGTAAGTTCTCTCAGAGGAAATATGACCTCTATCCTATTGGATTAAGGAACCCTATTCCTTGTTAGCAGCAATGTTGTGCATGCTCTACGGTCTCCCTAAATGTTCCTATTTTAAGTAAGAATTGGCTCTGATTGCCCATCATGTTATAACTATGAGAATCTCTCCCATGGGCTTCAATCCTTTCTTTAGAACTCAAAACAACCATACAAGACTTTCAGAAAGCCACTGCCAAGAAGAAACCTAATTTCTTCTTCTATGCCTACATTATTGACATATTTTGCGCTGAGTTCCATTATCCTAATTTGGGATGGAACTGGTTATTACCAGCCCTGCCTGTACACATCTACCATGCAGAGTTGTGGGACAATAGCTAAGTGACCAGATTTTATGAAATTTGTGAGAACTTCCTCGGCCGAGTCTATTTCTTAATTTTCAAGAAGGAGGCTCCTGCTTTCTTCCCTGAAGCCAAAACCCTTATAGCTACGATGGGGGATTGGTATGTCGGTCAGTCATTTGCATACATCAGAGTCTTCAGCAGCAGTGTTGCTCACATGCTACCAAAGGTTGTACCCAATAGATTGGTTCTCGAAGAAATATCATTCTAGACAGTGATCGAAGGGATATATATGAAATGTGCAGCGCCCAAAAGAAAATCCTGGCCCAAGTTTCCTCAAACTCTTGGATCTTTGAGTATACCAACCTACACCTCCGCATAAGAACTCAATGATCACATAGTTTCACTCAAGCTGGATTTTTCTAGTAAGACACAGCACGATCCCATGGGGATTGTTGACTTTCACCTTAAACAAAATCATTTCAAAGTAGGATACATTCATGAAGAAGTCCCATATGACTTCATTTATCAAGGAGTTGACACTTTCTTTGAGGTTTTGGCTAGGGCCAAAAGTAAACAACAAAAGAGTCAAATCCCACTATATCAAAAAGAAGTTAGAGATAGGTTTCGACACTACAAGGCAATGGAATTGGATATTCAAGAAAATATGATAAGAGAGAGAAGAAAAAGAGGCTCAAGCAACCAAAAACCATTCTACAACAACAAGTCCAGCCATAGATAATGATAAAAGTCCCATGGAAGAAATCCCATAGGCATCTGTTGATCAACAGGTTAAAGCCTATTTACATACTTCAGAGCAAGTTAAACAGAATCTTACCAGGATGACTTCGGCATTGGACACTCAAGAAATTGTAACTTCTCAACCAGTTAAGGATACTTAAGTAACTACTGTTGCTAATAAATCCCAATCTGAACAAACTCAAGTTGCGAAGAAACCACTCAAGGAATTAAACTTTCCAGTTTCATCATTCCCCGCTTCTACTATATATTTGACCGATTCATAAGAGGAGGATGAAAGACCTTCCCCTATCCCTGTTGCTGAGGAAGCTGGAAATGGTAATAATTTGCAGGAGTTCATGAATGTGTTTAGTGGTAGCAATGGAAGATCTTCATCAACTCTCCCAACATCACAATCTTCTTCTGAGCCTTGTCCATCGTCTTCGGCCTTACTCCTCTCATCAATCCTAGCCTTATCTTCCTTTCCTACTAGTTCTACCATGACACCCTTGATGTCTCAGCTCTATCATGATGCCACATGTCTACCTGATTCTATTACACCTGTCTCTGTACAAACGCCTATTCCACCATCCACTGTGTCTCAAATATTTAAGGTTCCATTACATATTCCTTCTTTTAGTTCAATACCATCTCCTGTTCATGAGAAATCCTCAGTAGTTTCACCATCGTCACTTCAAGCTGCCAAGGAGCAGGTTTCATCCATTGAAACCTCTGTTCCAGATAATCCTTCAACTCCTGAAGTCACTATTATCCAGAGTAGTACTTCATATTCAATCACCCCTCACATTACTATGCCTATTCCTTCTCATACTGTAACTCAAACCTCCCCTTTTATGTCTATAGGTATTGATGTACCTCCCATTGATGAGATAAGATATGAATTCAATGAAGACATTGTAATATCTCTTGGAGATTATCTTTATAGAAAATCTGATAAATCAATGCTTAAGAGAGGAAAAATGAGGAGTAGAGATCAAAGTGATGTGGATACATCTTTTTCAAATGAGATTGTGTGGACTCAACGATCTGGTGATCCACAGGTGGATGCTACAGATGATGCTTTTGTTTTGGGGATTTTACAGGTGCTAACTTTGATGCTATCAATACTCTGAACAGGGAATTTGATAAGAAGAAGGCACAAATTATCAGATTAAAGGAGGAGCTGGAACAGGTCAGAAAACAACATGAGGACCAAATTACTAATTTGTTAAAGACATATGATGATAGGTATAATGAATTACTGGTAAAGAATTTCTTTCTTCAGGATGAGTTACAGAAAGAGAAGACTACCAATGCTACTTTTGTACATAAGGTAGTTTTGTTGGAAAAACAATATGAAGATGCAACTGAAAGTGCAGCTTCATCTTCATTTTTTAAGTTCTCCTAGGAGGAATTCAAGGAGCTGGCTCTTCAAACCAATAGGGAGCATCATGAATTAATTAGTGAGATGTTTAAGACCTTAGACAACATTTTTGAAACTTATGTAACTTTTGATAAAATGTCTTTTGCCTTAGAAGATCTGGTTGAAAAAAGGAAACAAGCTTCAAAAGCATATGATGAAGTTACGGACTGGAAAAGGTATATGAAAGACAAGCTAGACAACATTACAATTCTCAGCAATTTCCAGTTAAAGAAAATCATGACTATCCTGTGAGCCTGGGAGGATCTAGATGAAACAGTTGCTGAATCTATTAAGAAGGCACAAGCCATTTGTGGCAGGAGATGGTATGATGTAGACAATCTAATGGACGATTTATGTTTTCCTGCAATGGTACTCATTGATAAGGCATGTCCACCAGGGTTAATGATTGAATAGGTTGAGTAGCAAAGAGATGAAGCGGAAGAGAAGATCAAGGGACTCGATCATATCTATATAGATGATGTGGATCAGTTAATAAAATGACCATTTGCAGTTGAAGCGAAAATCCACATCTATATTCGTATTTGGCATAAACTAGCCAAAAATGAAATAGAAGATCATAAGTGCAACGCCCAACTTGGCATTTAATCTGCTAGCTATCCTGATATTGATGAGTTGTTAGGTATATGGAAAATATGGAGGGATTTTATGGGATATTAGTTTTGTTTAGGTTATTTGATCCCCTTTTGAGGGAAATTCATTCTTTTGTAATAAATATTTAAGAGGTAGTTTTCAGACATATTGGGCACTTTTGAAGAAGGAAAGATTGACACAAGGGATTGGAAAACACCTATGTTTTTTATGAGGTTTATGTAATTTCTTGCTAAACTTTGAATTAATATAATATTGTTATTTCACATCTCTTGTCATTGATCTGATTGAATTTCCTTGACAGATCCAAATTTTTCTTGTTTCGAATGGCTAGATGATGCTGTGGTTAACTTGCAACTGATGAATGTATTCGTTTATAACTTAGATTTTTCTTTGTTATTGATTAATGCATTAATAAAGCTTTAAGGAATTTCTTCTTTTAACTGTCTTTATCTATTTCTGCAATTGATTGAACAGTGAAAATTTACAACATATATAGTTGGGTTTTCAACTGACATGTGTTATGCAGGTTGATTCTGAATGATATAATCTTAAGTTGCTATCAATTGATTTTTATTAATTGATTGTAAGTTAGGTGATAAGTTCCTAATCTAATTTACATTTCTGTTGATTGGGTGAAGTTACTTGTCTGTTTTACACCTCTGGTTCATCTGCAAATCAATTCAACATCCTCTTTAAATAACTTAGATTCATACCATGTTTTATTTTACTAGTTAGATCTGAGTTTCCTTTTTCTTTACATCACCCATTTTGTTTTCCAAACTGGGAAACAGATCCTCTGTGGATCAAACTCTCAAGAGCCAACGGAGGCTATTGAAATATCCGTGGGAGATCACTACCTTAAATAGCTCGAGGATAAAGCAATACTTGCATGATATTGATTGAAGCCTTTGGCTAGGTTTTCTACCTATTGAAAGTCTTAGACACCCTTTTCAACCACATACACAACTGAGGCTTCAACAAGGTGCAACTTCAAGTTTTGTTGGTTTTCTCGGTTAAGGGTTTCCAGGGTAATGTTTTTTGTACCATGTGTACCATTGCTTAATATATGTTTTTCTTAAGAATATGTCTGCATTGTTTCACTTCACAAGTTTAAAACTTACACCTCAGTAGTGGCGAAAGTCTTCACGGATCAAATTGTAAGTTACATGGCATGCCAACTTCTATTATATCCGATTGATCCCATACATTTACAAGCAATTTTAGCAGGAACTATTTAAGCTTTAGGTTACCCAGTCGAACCTCAACATGACCTATCAAACAGAAACAAATGGTCAATTAGAAGGGGTCAATAAATTCTAAGAAACCTAAATGAAATGATTTGCTTAAGGCAATCCACACAAATAGGCCCAATGGATTCCTCTTACATAATAGTGGTATAATACCACTTACCATGGCGCTAAAAATTATGCCATATGAAGCTGTATATGGCCCAAAAACCTTCTCAGTGGTTTTCTATTTATGAGGTAACTCTAAGGTTCATGGCATGGATAACACCCTTCACACCAGAGACTCTATTCTTTTCACTCTTGAGTACAATTTGGTTATGGCTCAAAATAAAATGAAACAAGATGCATATCAACATTACCTAGATAATTTTCCATAGGGTGTAGAATAAATGATGATTATGTTACTGTTGAGGACTGCTTGCATAAGGTCATCGGTTCAAAACTCTGTGGGTACGAGCCTATAAAAAAACATTTCCTAGATCATTCATTTGCATAAGGTGATTAGGTGTTTCTTTGCCTTCAACCTTGTAAACAATCATCACTAAAAAATAAAATCCACCAAAAAATTGCAACGAAGTTCTGTGGACCCTACAATATCATATAAGGCATTGGACATCTAGCCTACAAACTAGCTTTGCTAGATCAATCAAAGATTCATTAGGCATTTCATGTGTCTTGCCTCAAGAAGGTTTTGGGATCAAATTGTAGAACCTGCATACCAAGTTAATATAACTTGATGAAAAAGGCTCCATTTCACTCAAACTAGAAATAGTTGTGGTTACCAGAGAGCATCATTTCTGCAAGTGCAGAGTTATATAATTCTTGATCTAGTGGAAATATATATGCAACTAGAATATTCCACATGGGAACTTATAAGGACTATGTAGTAATTTTCTCATCTTCAACCTTGACGAAAACACTTATCTAGAAGGGGGTAGGAGCATGTTAGGGTTCAATTTTAACCTCCCTTCTTTAGGCTACGCAATAGTTGGTCAAATAATGTATGCAACCATCTCCTTTGAATAAGGCCACTTAAATAGTAATGGATAAATAATTAAAGTAAAACAAGTTTCTACGTTAATTATGTTGGGTTAATCTTGATTTTGTCATAGATAAAGTTAACTAAAATTGGTTATTGATGTTATAGGCCCATGGTATTGGGAGATCCAGACAATGTATTCTTGTGATAGAAGCCTATAAATAGGTTGGTCATATTACATTGTTATATGTCCAAAACTTGCTGATGGTTGAGGGTACAACTATGGCGGTAGAGCCACACTCGACCCGTCTTGGTTGGATTTTTCCAAGGGGCATAATGAATATCTTTTGCTTATTTTCTTAATTAAGGGTTTCCAGGATAAATCATGGTGTCTATCATGTGTATGATGTTATTGTTTTCTTTATTGTTATATATTTTTTGTGCAGAGTTATGTTGGATGCATTTTGGAACTAACAAATGGTGTCAGATCTTGATAGACACTCACTCTACAACGAGAGATGTCTTATCAAATTCGGGTTACCTGGATTTATATGGTAGAATGTATATTGAGGCATTTTTATATGAGATTGGTTGAAGAAAACTTTCTAGCCACCGATATTTTCATGGTAGAGAGTGAATCGATGTGGGAGGACCCATTGGCATGATGGGTCGACTTGAGAAGAAACATAGGTGCCAGGATATGAGGTTTGCTAAAGAAAGATGGATTGTGGGTATACATATATGTTTTCCAGTGGATTAGGGTATGTGTGTTTTTGGGTATTCCCATTTTTCTAAGGATAATTTAAGATGTATGAAATAAACAATTTGTTTAAGTTTTTTAGGTCCCTTTTTAGCCTGCATTGTGTTTTTCAACCATTGAAATGTGGCATGAATGAGGCAATTGGAAAAATTGAACCATGATATGCGTGATCCATTTTGAGGTTGCATTCGATGCTTTAGAAGGTTCAAATAAGAAGGGATAGATCTATGGTTGAAATTGACAAGAGTCACAGATGGCTGACTCAATGCAATCAATGGATAGGTTGGAGTTGTGGTCTATTGGATTGATAAATTAAATAGTTAAAGTTGGAATATCAAATCAATGAAGATGATTGAACAAGTGAATGTATTGGTTGGATTCAATTCGAAAAGTTGTCGAAAGATCGACAAGTGGTTGATGGAACATGCATCGAATATGGGTCAATAGGAATGCAGATTAATTGGTGGTTGAAAACTCAACGAATGGTTGATGGTAAAGTGATTAAATAAGTAATTGATGGGTCTGACTTGGTTGACTAAGGATATCGTCACTGGGTGAACTGAGGATATGTTCGACTAGTCAATTGGATCAATTAGGGATATGGTTTATGGGGTCAACTAATATTGTAAATTGATCAAGGTTAATAGGTATTTCAACAAAGAAAACAAAGGTCAATATAGACTAAGGAGTTATGGAAGATCGACTAGGTGGAGAATATCAGGTCGACTGAGCAATCATGGTTAAGATCGATTAGGTAGTCAATTGGTTGTATGTTGGAATGCAAAACATAGTAATTTTGGATTCAAAGGGATGCATGTTGAAAACTATTGTGATTTTGATGCATATGCATATGTGATCGAGGAGAACATGCTAGTGGAAAATAGGGAAATAATTGAAGCAACATGAAGGAAAATTGATTGGAACAGATTATGGAGTCTATAGTCAATTTTACAAAGAGATTGACTAGAGAAACAATGGTGTTTGTTGTGGACTATACATACAAATCAGTTAGGTAGTCGATTGAGCAACAAAATTTGAGTACCTGGTTAAAGACTGCTTGGTTATTATTGTATGAGCAAATAGATGTCCAGGAAACTATTTTTGTAAAGTAATTTTTCATTAATGGAGTTGAAATAATTGTAAATTGGAATATGGATATAAGATCAATAAAGGCATGCGTAACTCTATTTTAAATTTAAAAGGGGAGGGAATTATGTGACATTCTCTGTTGATAAACTTGTGGGGGGAGAAGGTGTCATTCCCAAGACAAGTTTAATGGGATAGATGTTGGGTTGAAATTGACTCACTCATAGAGAAATTTACCTGAAATTGGTTATTGTAAGTTATATATCCATGGTATCGGGAGATATTCCCATGGTATTCTTGTGATCAAATCAACTTATAAAGAGGTTGGTCGTACTCTATTGTAAGATGTCTAGAACTCAATGATGGTCGAGAGTATACCTATGGAAACATAGCCACACTCAAATTGTCTTGGCCACATTTTGCCAAGGAGATATATTTGGATTAAAGGGGATGATTTTGTTGCTGAGTGTTTGGATTGGTTCTAGATATGGAGAATACCTAGTTTCATTGGAAGTTCTAGAATGGTTGATTCATGGTTGAGAATGGCCGATAGTTTGAGTATAGCAATTAAAGATTTTAATGGATAGAATTGTAAACTTTGGAATCTTAACATGGAGGATATCCTTGTAGATCAATATCAATGTGGTGATGTAAATCACATAACCACTCCTACAGATATGTTAAAGGAATATTGACAGAAAATCAATAAGAAATTAAGGTGTATAATTTGACTTTGTTTAGTAGAACTCTGTATTTCTCAATGTCTTAGAAGAAGACACTACAAAGAAACTATGGGAAAAGTTGGGGAACTTGTATCAATAAAAATATCTACTTAACAAGTTGTTTTTTAGTCAACTTTTGTCTATGGATATTAAAGCCATAAAGGAGGAGAAATGTATCATTATATCGTTATATTTTCCAAACTCATGAAATAGCATAGTCATGGATATTAGAAGCAACAATACCACAATGAATATCAATGATATAGTTTCATATCCATTGTAAGAGGAGATGAGATAAATGAACATGGAAGGTTCGACTTGCGACACCTTGATGTTGAAAGGTCGACTAATCAACAAAGGAAAAGGTAAATCCTCCTGTAGAAGATCAAAGTCAAGGAGAATATCTAAGACCAAATCTAAATCTCTTGGTTTAACAATGAGAATATGAGAGAAATGCATAAAGGTAAGGTGTAATGTCCCAAGTCTGGTGTACAGAACTGAACACACTTCAATTCTGCAAATTTTATATTAAAATTGATGAATTACCAAATCTACCATTCGCTGCACTGAGAGAGTGGGGAAATCAAGGTTTTAGGTAGGGAAATTTTGCAAAGACAGACTGGGCAGAGGAGATCAATAAAGAGTTATTGAATATTTTTAAATGCATTCCCCTAACACATTTATATTTGGGACCATTGATATTTTAGATTCCGCACCACGAAAACTTACTTTCATGCTGCTGGGTCACCAAACCATGAAACTAGGGAATATCAATCCATATTCCGACTAGTGGCTTAGAAAAGTTGCAGAGATGATATTCAGTCATAAAATAATTTTCTGAACTGTTTTTAACACTTTGTAACAACTCGTAATAGTTTGGGATCCATTTGGGAAAAATAGGCAGTTTTCGTGTAGAGAGACCTTGCGTAGTGGAAGGTTCCAAAAGGAAGTACAGTCACAATGAAAAGATGTTATGGAGTTATGTATGGTAATGTGGGCCTTTCAGTGACCCACTGAAACTTACAGATCGAATTTTGGGTATTAAAACTCTGTTTATACAAGAAATGGAAAAACTAGTTATTTAAAACTAGCTTTCTAGCAAGGGTATGAATTTAAGCACATAAGTTATTGCAGATTTGTTTATGTACTGATATTAAATATTACAGAGATAAATAAAAGTCCATTTAACATGTATAACCCACTCAATCACTCCCACAACTTCATATAATATTGATTGCACTGAAATTCATCAAAACCCCCCCATATGCTGGCAAAACAAGCTTTTAATGTGCAATAAGGAAGGTAATATTTAATGAATGATATATTTAGACTTAAGGAAATGAAAAAAATATATTTATAAGCTGTTCATATATCATAATTCAGATGAAAACTGACCAATACAAAGGTGACTCGAAAATGATGGGCAGGAGGCCCAAATCCTCACTGGAAGAGGGCTGTGAGCATAGGTGAAGTAGGGGATTCACTGGAGCTCGACCTGTAGGTGATGGAGGCTTCAATATACTCCTGGAATGAGCTTCATTGGATGAAATTAGTGCTCCATATACCTGCAATATATAGAAGAGGGAATGGAAGAGAAATGAGGAGGGGTTTGTGGATCATCACCCAATGGTCTGAGGAACAACACTCAGAGAGTATGCTCACATAGCATAACCACAATATAAAAACATACAAAATTAGTCAATGGGGTCAAATTCTTCTTTAATAGAGCGTTGAGTGACCTTCTTATCAAGTGGGGATCCAAGGTGACCTGTGAGAGAAAGTCAACCCTCAACAAACCCTAACCTTAGCCACATAGGCACCTCCCTTGGGTAATTTGGCAAGTAGCACCATGTGTAAAACTTTTCAAGTCCAAATCATCTCCTAAATTAGCAAATGCGCCCTCCTTAGCCAAAATGTTGCTGCTTTGTTTATGACAACTTTCTTCTTTTCCAACTGAGTCCCCAAAAAGAAACTTTTCTTTCCCTTTCCTAGACTTTCCTTTTTTTTTCCCTTTCAACTTTTCTGAGTTCTCTAAGAGGAAACTGTGCCCTCCTTTTCAAAACTTGCCTGCTTTTATCTCTGACCGATTTTATGCTGCTTTTAGGTACTTTCCCCTTTTTTTCCTATGATATCTTTTGTCACAGTGTTTCCTCTTTCTTTCCTTGGCAAGTAGAATTTCCCAATGTGCCCCACCTGACAAGGTAGCTTATTTACACCTCATTAATTAGCATAAATAATTTAAATGGAAAATAAAACTTAGATACATGCCTTAATTAATTATTACAAAATTTCCCTAAGAAGAATAATTAATGTCAAATTGATCCCCCCCCATAGGATTCCAACATGGTCAATACTTTAATGGCCACTTTGAGGGGACATGACAGTCCTCCCCTCCCAAATCTGCTTGTCCTCAAGCAGAAGCACCACAGAGTGCTACAGATTTTTCCACCATGTTTCTACTGCACCACTCTGATCATAGTCATTTCTCTGATGCCACTTCCTTTAGCAAAATTTCCAACCCATTTAAAGTAACTGAGTAGAATTCTTGGATCCCACTGCCTCCTCCGCAAGGACCCAAATTTTTCTACCACCTTTTGAACTCTGTCATTCCTAAGAATGCCTGGATCCCATGGTTTTTTCTGCCTTCTTCCACCCATCAATAAAAACAACAAAAAATTATCATTGTAGAGGAGGAAAATGAGGTTATGAAAATCATACCACCATACTAGGAGCTCATCTCTCCCCATGCCAAACTGAACATTTTTTAAACTCTCCCACCATACATGGAATTACTCATCTACTATCTTTGTTCTAGTGCAAAAACTCAACATTATTCTACTTGTTCCACCAAACTGACTCAAGTGGAACTTCCATTCATAGCCATGAATGATGAAGACATCAAATATATGCCTTTGATGTTTCATGTACACATAGAAAGGTAATGGTGAAATTTTCATATCACATAGCTGAACCATTAAGTCATCAATGAAATATGGGGGAGCCTCCTACTCCTCATGTGGAATCAATAGGAAAAATCCCTTCACCCAATTTTCATCCCTATGTGTTCCTATTGAACTAGAAGTGTGGACTGATTTATAGTAAAACAAACCTTTGCAAAATGTTCCCACCAAAGGTGTGGATGCATCAAACCCATCATGGGCTGGTCCAACACAAGGGATCTCTTCTGACTCTTCACCGAAAACAAGATTCATTCCATGAGAAAAGTCATCGTTTCTCGGGCAATGGGCATGTGCTTGGAACTCATCGTCTGCATCCCAAAATTCCTTAAGCAATTTTTTTTTTTTTAGAATGCACCTCATGTGCATGCGTATGGGAGGTGTCCAATGGCTGAAAATTAAGTCTTTGCAGCTTCCCACATGTCATGACAATGCCATTCACACCAAAGAACTTATTGCAGAAATTAAACTCTTTACCTCCCACATCCTTTATTCCCAAGGTGTCTCTATCCACCCAATCAATGGATGAACAAGTACTTTTGTTTTCTGATCCATATGGTATGTGATCAGCCACCTCCTCTGGATCAGATTCTACCATCCATAAGGAGTTGTCAGAATGTATCTCTTCCCAAGCATATGTGTCAAACAACCCTTCACCGGTGCAAGCAATTCTAGTACATCTTTTATTTTCTATTTCTGTGATAATTTTAGTTACCCAATCCCTGAAAAGATGATCATGTTTTCTTGTTGATTCACTTGAATTTTCCTCATCCATATTTCTCATAGCTAATAACTCCTTTATGCCCTTTTTCATACCAATAGGTGCTTGGCCAAAATAATATTCATCAGGGCTCTTTACAAACACCTACAAATCTGCTCCTCCCTCATGGTTGTCCTCCACATGAGGTCCCTCCATTATACCCAAACATTTTCTCCCATGAAACATGAAAGGTGTGACATCTTCAAATAATTTTGAAGTTGAAATATCTACAACTTTGACTCCTTAAGGGATATCTGCGTGCTCTTCAATAAGTCATTAGTGATCTCTAACTTATTACTGAGCCTTTCTACTTCTTCTTCTTCCTTCTTGATTGCACAGTGATACGTTTCAGCTATTATGAGGATATGGTATCTATCAGATAGTAGGTTCATATAGATCTCCTTCATCTTGGACATTCCTTCTTTCAGTGCTATGCACTCCTCCAGAAGGGCTTCTCCTTCCATTTCTCCTCTAGAATCTTTCCAACAACATCTAGCCACCAAGGCATTGATGTCAACAAGGTTTTTCAAGGCTTCCTTAATATTTTCTCTGTCCTCCTTAAGTGGTCCACTCAAATGATGTGGCCCAAAAAGAAAATCCCACACCCAGGTTTATTCCTCTAACAACTGACATATAATACTACTTTTCTTGTGGCATGGATCTACAACACAAAACTCATTCTCATCATACAAATTAGCCTTTGAATTTTCTGCAAAAACACTTCCATGGTGTGAAGTGGAGGGTATCTTTGAAGGCTAGAATGACATGTGATCTATACAAAAATAAGAAAACATATAAGTCCTTGTCATTTCAGCTTCATCATGCTGCAAGAGAATCCAAAATTCTGAATTTTGCTCATCTCTCTGCATCAGATTTTTCTCTTGCAATTTTCCTAGTTCACACCCGACTGGTGGGGGTTTGTCTTCAACTTCATTGGGAAGTTCAGATGATGTATTTATATATGATATATGTTCTTATTTTGGATCTAATACAAAATATCCCTCATCACCATTGACAACATCATCCTCCTTTTCAATGGTTTTGTGATCACCAACATAAAAACTAGGAGTAATTTCATCTCCCTCACAATTGTCCTTCATCTTGTAGTCCTCAGATGCAAGTGAATACTTTTTATCCTCCCAAGGATCAGATGATTGCAGGTGTACATGGATTCTTCAAAAATCATAGTTTTTATTATCTATGTTCCTCATCTTCCCATCTTTATGTGCATATACTTTGGTGGCCTGCTCCTCCATCGAATTTCTTGGTTCACACCTGAGTGGTGTGGCCATGTTTTCTTCTTCCATTTGTGGCTCCCGAGGTGAATCTAACTCTGATTTGTTTTCCTCTTTTGTATATTATCCAAAATATGTCTTTCCACCACCATATGGACCCACATCCTTAGCAGTGGTCTGAATATCACTCACAAGGAAACTGGAAGTGCATTCATCTTCATTCTCTTGTTGGAGTAATGGGAAACAAGCAAGATCTTCTGGATATTTTTCTTTAAAAAAACTTGAGGTTTTTCCTTCTTGAATGGTACTATGATCATTAATTTCAGATAATATTCTTGAAGAAAAACCAAAGAATCTTAGAATGCTTGAACATGCTGATGGATTTGATGACTCTTCACTTTTTCTTTCTTCTTCCTCCTCATTGCTTAGAGAGGTGGAACAACTTGGTTCCTCTATGTATGATTTGTTGGTATTGAAAGAGTAATCATATACATTCTTAGGCTCAAATCCAAATCTTCAATAAAAATAATCTTTGAAAGGAATGGATTTACAAATCACTTCCCCCAAGGAAAGATACTCTTTGTAGTGGTGGGGCAAGTTTTCATCTGCATCTATCATCTTTTCTAAATCCTTCTTAGGATTAGCCATAGGTAGTTCCACATTGCTTTCTTCATACTCCATATGGTCATAAAAGTAACCATACTTGTCTCTTGAAATTTACAATCCATCATTAACATAGATCACCTCTTCTTCTTCAATCACTGGTAGCAACCTCATGGTTGCAATTTTGACTTACTGATCCGCAATGTTAGTCAATAGAGAGCCTTCTTTCCACAGGAGTGGAGGAAAGTGCTCTGATACCACTGCAAATTTCCAATTCTGGTGTATAGACCTAAACACTCTTCAATTCTGCAAATTTTATATTAAAATTTATGAATTACCAAATCTACCATTCGGTGCACTAAGAGAGTGGGGAAATCAAGGTTTCAGGTAGGGAAATTTTGAAAAGACAGAGTGGGTAGAGGAGATAAATCTGTTAGGTATAACTCCTGATTCCATATTATTCCCTTACCAATGCATATATTTATACAATTCATAGGACGGTTGAGTTTCACCTTCCGCCCAGCCTTTTCGACTTCCTACATCAGTTTTATTTATTTATTTACAAAATATATAATCCCTACGGATTATATTCTAATAATCCCCCTCTTAATCCGAAGGGGTGTTCGTAAGTCCGAGCATGTTTCTGAATCTTTCAAACTTTTCTCGTCCAAGCGCTTTGGTGAAGATGTCTGCAACTTGATCATTTGTGGAACAATGTCGAAGATGGACTGTCTTGGCCTCTACATGATGTCGAATCAAATGATACTTTGTGTTGATGTGTTTGGTTCGATCATGGAATCTAGGATTCTTAGCCAGCTTGATTGAAGAAGTATTGTCGACCAATAATGGAGTGGAATTTTCTTGTTTTTCTTGCAAATATTCAAGTATCTTCCTGAGCCATACTATTTCTTTCGTTGCTTCAACTGCAGCCACATATTCTGCTTCTGTTGTTGAATCTGCTGGAACTGACTGTTTGCATGATCTCCATGAGACAGCTGCTGATCCAAGACTCATAGTGTATCGAGAAGTTGATACTCCTGTCTCCTTATCTCCATCAAAATCTGAATCTGAGTACCCAATAAGTTTGAAGTCATCCACTTTAGAGTACTTGAGTCCAACGTCTTTAT
>LPNX010986591.1:4187-66289 GCA_001517045.1 Pseudotsuga menziesii | reverse complement strand
CAGCCAATTGGTTTGGTTCCAACTGGAGGGTCAACCAGCTTCCAAGTTCCATTCTTTATGAGTGCATCATACTCATTCTACATAGCTTCTTTCCACTCAAATCGAGTAGAAGATTCTTCAAAGGAAGTTGGTTCAAAGTTAGCAGATAAATTAAATTCACAATCAAATGATACATCCATGTCATCACGTGAATTATCTGCTCCTCCTCCATCTTCATGTCTTTTCGAACTTCTCGTTCCCGTCTTTCCAACTTCATCTGGATGGACACTTTCAAGTGTCTTTGTGGCCCATTTAGGAATCTTCCGTGATGGTCCTGGTTGATCAGCTAGTGGTGCTTCATCATTGATTGAGAGTCTTTCAATTCTCTGAATCACATCATCCAGTTGAACCTCTTGTTCAAGTGAAGTAGCAGGAACTTCTTCATGTGGGGGATTTGGTGCTTCATATGGAAATTCCAAAGGTTGATCCAGAATAGGAATCCCCCCTTCAAGGTTTGGAATTTCATATTCATTTTCAGAATATGTCTTTGGATGAGGATATTTTTCCAAATGATCAAGCTGTCTCTTAATGGACTGGTCATTTTTATTAGTTTCAAGAAAAATGACATCTCTGGAAATAACAAACTTCTTGTTTACCTCATCATACCGACGGTATGCCTTGGAGTATTCTTCGTACCCCAGGAAAATGCATCTTCTGCTTCGAGCACCAAGCTTGTTTCTTTGCTCCTTTGGAATCAAGGCATAACAGGTGGAACCAAAAACTCTGAGATGCCTGATTGAAGGGAGATGGCCGAACCACATTTCATGTGGAGTCTTGTTATCAAGTGCATTTGAGGGACTTGTGTTTCTCAAATATGCTGCACATTTTACTGCATCACCCCAAAACATTAGTTTTACATTCTTGAAAAACATCATTGAGCGAACCATATTCATTATGGTTCTATTCATTCTTTCTGCTACACCGTTTTGTTGAGGATTGTAGGGAATGGTAGTCTGATGTGCAATTCCATGTTGACGAAGATAATCTTCAAAAGCATTTGAAGTGTATTCTTTCCCATTATCAGTACGAAGTGTACCAATTTTTGATTGTGCTTGTTTTTCTATCAATGCATGAAAGTCTTTGAATGTTTGAAATGCTTCTGATTTTGTCTTTAAACAGTAAATCTAGCACATTCTTTAGTAGTCATCAACAAATGTCATAAAATACTTATTCCCATTTGCTAAAGGAGTTGGCATTGGGCCACATAAATCAGAATGTACTAATTCTAATTTCCTACTTGCTTTGAAATTAGATTCATGGAATGGCAGCTTACTATGTTTCCCTAATATACATGCATCACATTTGTTCTTCTCTTTAGGAATGGTGGGAAAACCAAATACACCATTCTTTCTCAACGAAAAAAGACTGTTATAATTTAGATGACCAAATCTTGCATGCCACAATGAACTAGATGACAAATTACCTTCTCCATGCTGAGAGAGGTAGGCATAGTTCTGAACTCTTGCAGATGAACCCTTTAGCTTCAGCAGCTTCCCATCTTCGTATCCAGTCATGATGACTTGGTTGTTAGAGGACTTTCTTATTTCAACGATTTCATCAAACATGTGGATGGAATGGCCTCGCTGTCGAATCTCCACCAAGGACAACAGGCTTCTCTGCAACTTTGGAAGATAGAGAACGTTCTTCAACAAGAAATCAGGGAATCCAGGCATCTTCAGTCGAATGGTGCCCATTCCCTTTGGTTTAAGACTTGACTTGTCTGCAAAGTAAACTATGCCATCTATTGTTTCATTAAGTTCTTCAAAACAGTCTTTTCTAAATGTCATGTGTGATGTTGCACCAGTATCAAGCAGCCAACAATCTTTGTAAGAGGAAAGTGAAGTTATTTCATTAATTCCAAGATTACAATGTGCAACAATACAATGAGCAGAATCAGAAGATTTACTAGCATCTTGATTTTTATTGTCATCTTTCTTCTGGTTATGCTTGTCTTTGATGGAGTCCCATGAAGCCCAACACTAATATGATGTGTGCCCAGTCTTTCCACAACGCTTGCACTGCAAATCTGATCTTTTGTTGCTGCCCCCTCTGCCTCTGAAGTTTCTTCTTCTTCGTCCTCTCTTGCTGCAATCTCCCTTGGAAGGGTCTTTGGACTGATTCTCTGTTTTCTGAACAAAGTAAAGGGATTCTTCAACAGGCTCGCTTGATTTCTTGATCTTTCGAGACCATTTTGGATATGTTTCCTTGCTAGTGGGGACATCACCAACAATAGATGCTATAGATTGCATTTTTTACAATTGTTAGTGTAATTTACAATAATGAACTTAATATGACAAAGAGAAATAGAAAAACAATAACCTTGCAGGTCTACAGTCTCTGCCAAGGTGATTTACAATCTCAACTTCAGGTTTTCAAGTGATACAATGACAGTATCGCAGCTTCAATTCGCAGCAATTCAGGGAGAAGAAATTCAGTACCAATTCGCAGCCTTCAGGGTCTTTATGCAATTGGTAATGGTGTGAAACACAAGGATTTTTCTCTACATGGATCACAAGAGATGGCACTCTTTACACACAACACTTCCACTAGTGCACTAATCAGCATACATTATTTTTCAATGCAACATACATATATCAGTCAGCATATATATATCAGGTCACAATATATCCCATGAGAGAGGTGTAGGCAGACTCATCTTTAGGCTCATGCTCAGTTTTCCAACCCTAACTGTGTTGCATGTGCCTCATCAACTTCTACAATGGCAATAATATTGTAAAACTGGCATAAACCTTCTCTTTGGTTACAAAATAAGCACAAATTCAACTAAACATTGACTAGCTTCAAGCAAGGAGAGAACAAATGCTCAACTGTGCCGCCCTTAACTGCTTTTATAAATCTGCTTGGGTTGGTTTTAGGCAAGTAATAGAGGATAGATAGAGCACATGTGGAGGAAGGCTTTGTCATAACCCCACTACTGATAGGTATTATGCAGTCTTCAAGTCGCAGGCTATCTCCAATGCAGGTATTATGTAGTCTTCAAGTCGCAGGCTATCTCCAACGCAGGTATTAATGCAGTCTTCAAGTCGCAGCAGTCTTCAATACACAGTCCAAGCTCTGAGGCAGTCCTTTGTATCCATGGGTATAACTCCCAGGCAGCCTTCAACGTTATTTCAGCGTTCAGCGAAGTAGGGTTTCCTTCCTCCACGCTATTTCAACGTTCAACTCTTCAACAGTCTTCAACGTTATTTCAGCGTTCAGCGAAGTAGGGTTTCCTTCCTCCACACTATTTCAGCGTTCAACTCTTCAACAGTCTTCAACGCATTCTCTTCACGTAGGCAGTAGTCTCCACTTCAGGCAGCAATCTCTTCTTCAATACGCTATGTGCACTATTCTACACAGGGTTTTCTTGGATTCAAGGAGTTTGTTTTGGCAATGCAAATAATTTCTCTAGCTCAGAGTGAGAATGAGATAACTGCTGACATTCTGAAGAATACAGATTTGGAGAATATCAGTCCTCCAGCAATGGAAGGGTTGGATGAGATGATATCTACAGGAAGATGTTCACCCATTAAAAAGGGGCATATTCAAATGGCAAATCGACTCGAGCACAGATGGAGTCATCTCAGTGGTACAATATATCCACCATGACGCTGTTACAATAGTAGTTTGTGGGGTCTTGTTGAAGATCCTATCAAAATATAACCAAACAACTGCAAACCAGTGATGGAAACCCCTAGGGCTCGGCCTTGACTAAACGCAGGAGAGGAGTCTCACTCACAAAAACGTAGCACAATTAAACTCCATGCATAGTTCGAGGGTAGAAATTAGGGTTAAGCTAATTCAAACGTTTTAGCAGAGAATAAACGCACGTAGATGGAGGACTGAAATGCAGTAACGCATACAATGCATGCAATTGGCAGCGACTGGCAGACAAAATGACAATGGACTGGAAAGCAGAATGCGTGGACTGAAATGCAACAGGCAGGAGTTATGGCAACGCTCTGATAACACAGGCAGAATGGCAGGCATGCAATGCAGCCAGGAGTTATGGCAGGAAAATAGCCAAGCTCTGATACCACTTGTTAGGTATAACTCCTGATTCCATATTATTCCCTTACCAATGCATATATTTATACAATTCATAGGACGGTTGAGTTTCACCTTCCGCCCAGCCTTTTCGGCTTCCTACATCAGTTTTATTTATTTATTTACAAAATATATAATCCCTATGGATTATATTCTAACAAAATCAATATTGATTGAATATTTGGAAATCCATTCCCCAAACACATTTAGATCTGGGACCATTTAGATTTCGGAGTCTGCGCCACAGAAACTTACTTTCATGCTGCTGGGTCACCAAACCGTGAAACTAGGGAATATCAATCCATATTCTGACTAGTGGCTTAGGAAAGTTGCAGAGATGATATTCAGTCATAAAATAATGTTCTGAACTATTTATAACACTTTTTAACATCTCATAATATTTTGGGATCAATTTGGGAAAAAATAGGCAGTTTTGGTCTAGAGAGACCCTACGTAGTGGAAGGTTCCAAAAGGAAGTACGGTCAAAATGAAAAGGGGTTATGGAGTTATGTATGGGAATTTGTTCCTGTCAGTGACCCACTGAAACTTACATATCTAATTTTGGGTATATAGAACTATGTTTATACAAGAAATGGAAAAACTAGTTATTTAAAACTAGCTTTCTAGCAAGGGAATGAATTTAAGCACATAAATTATTGCAGATTTGTTTTTGTACTGATATTAAATATTACAGAGATTAAAAAACACTCCATTTAACATATATAACCTAGTCAATCACTACCACAACTTCAAATAATATTGATTGCACTGAAATTCATCAAAATCTCCCCATATTCTGGCAAAATAAGTTTTTAATGTGCAATAAGGAAGGTAATATTTAATGACTGATATATTTCGACTTAAGGAAATGAAATAACATATTTAGAAGCTGTTCATATATCAGAATTCATATGACAATTGACCAATACAAAGGTGACTCGAAAATGATGGGCAGGAGGCCCGGATCCTCACTGGAAGAGGGTTGTGAGCACATGTGAAGCAGGGGATTAATTGGAGCTCAACCTGTAGGTGATGGGGGATACAATATACTCCTGGAATGAGCTTCAATGGCTGACCTTAGTGCTCTATAGACCTGCAATAGATAGAAGAGGGAATGGAAGAGAAAGGAGGAGGGGTTTGGGTATCATCACCCAATGGTATGAGGCACACCACTCAGAGAGTATGCTCACATAGCATAAACACAATATCAAAACATCCAAACTAAGTCAATGGGGTCAAATTCTTCTTTAATAGAGTGTTGAGTGACCTGCTTAGCAAGTGGGGATCCAAGGTGACCTGTGAGAGAAAGTCAACCCTCAACAAACCCTAACCTTAGCCACATAGGCACCTCCCTTGGGTAATTTGGAAAATAGGACCATGTGTAAAAGTTTCCAAGTCCAACTCATCTCCTAAATTAGAAAATGCACCCTCCTTAGCCAAAATGTTGATGCTTTGTTTATGACAACTTTCTGCTTTTCCAATTGAGTCCCCAAAAGAAAACTTTGCTTTCCCTTTCCTAGAATTTCCTTTTTATTCCCTTCTAGCTTTTCTAAGTTATCTAAGAGGAAACTGCGCCGTCCTTTGCAAAACTTGCCTGTTTTTATCTCTGACTTCTTTTCTGCTGCTTTTAGTTACTTTCTCCTTTTTTTCCTATGACAACTTTTATCATAGTGTTTCCTCTTTCCTTCCTTGGCAAGTAGACTTGCCCAATGCACCCCACTTGACAAGGAAGCTTATTTACACCTCATTAATTAGCATAAATAATTTAAATGGAAAATAAAACTTAGATACATGCCTTAATTAATTATTACAAAATTTCCCTAGGAATAATAATTAATGTCAAATTGATCCCCCCCCCCCTAGGAGTCCAACATGGTCAATATTTTAATGGTCACTTTGAGGGGACGTGACATAAGGAATTATAAGTGAGATTGTAAGTCAATAGAAGTGGAGAAGAGAAAAGGGCTTGAGGAAAGATAATTGACTGATATTAAACCTTCACCAAAAGAAAAAGAAGATGTGTATTTGGCCTCGACAAGTACATACTCAGATCATGACTCTTTGCTAATAGACTCCATTGCATCATATCATATGACACTGTGTAGAGAATGGTTACATGAATATGACAAATTCAGTGATGGTGATGTTCTTCTAGGAGATAATTCACCGAACATGATTTCCACACGAAGCTAAAGTTCGACTACTGTTAAAATATGGAAGGATAGGAATGACTCTAGGAGTGTTGCATATCTCAGGTTTGGATTGAAACCTAGTATATGTTAGTAAGATAATGAATGCATGTATATGATATGTATTTGAGAAGGATACATTTAAGATAGTGCGAGGAGGGATGGTATTGACGAGACGAGTTTAGGATGGAACTATGTAAAATCTATTGGGACAAACAAACACCAATGGATGTGCAAATGCAATCTTTCCCAATTTTGATGATATATATTCTTGTCTAGTAAACTCAACCATGTTGTGGTATCAATGGATGGGACACAATGGTGAGAAAGGTATTTGTGCTATGCACAATAAAGGTATGGTCAAAGATTTCCATGATTGTTCTAAATAGGTAGATTTCTATTAACATTACATTTCTGGTAAACAAAGTTCTATAAGTTTGTCATTCGGGGTTATTAGGGCCAAGGAAACAATAGAGTTAATACATAGTGATGTGTCAAGACTAGTATCAGTCCCATCACTAGGAGGATCACAGTATACATTTCTTTCATAGATGATTTCTCTAGAATGACATGGTTGTACTTAATTTCAAGGAAGAAATATGAGGTCTTTGAGAAGTTTTGAAAGAGTTCAAAGTTATTGTAGAAAATCAGGGTGGTAGAAAGATCAAGATGTCGATAATTGATAATGGTGGAGAATTTTTTGATAAATCATTCAATTTGTTTAGCATTCAACATGAAAACTCTTGACAAAACACAACTCCATACATGTAATACTCCAAAATTTTGTAAAAATTTAAAATTTTTCATGTAACATAAAATGTTTGCAATCGTCACTACCTAGGAATAATTAACTGCTAATGGTTACTTTAATCTGTATTAAACTAGAACTACTATTTTGTAAATCTCTAGTTTTGTATACTTACTAGTTTGTTTTCATAATTCCATGTTAAGGAATTGATTAATAGTTTGATATAACAGGAATTAAAACATATGTTTAACTTCTAGTACTAAGTTTGTATTACTATCTTATGACAAGTAGGAAAGAACTTTAGTTGATATCGAATCTTACTTAGCTTATAGCTAATGCAGTGAAACGATGCTTCTTTTACAGGTCCCTTACAGGTAAGAAGTTTAGTTGCCAGTTTTCTAGATCGAGATTATCATCTCAACTAGCATAGTATAAAATGCTAATCAATTTATTTGTTTTACAACTTGAGCAATAAAAAAGGTATCGTTGATCTTATTGTTTATGATCTTCATAGTTGATAGTAATATAAACATTTCTAGTAAACTGAACTTAACTCAGTTATTCTTCCAAATCACTATAACTAGATCTTGTTTGTTTAATTTGTATCATTCTATTTTTAGTTTAAAATATGTATGTAAATTTAGTGAAAGGCATCTCGTATATCAGTTGCCCTTGTTGAAACTACTTGATGCTAAAATAACCTCCAAGGTTCTTGCTTCTACATATATCGAGTTAATATAGAAAAACCAAGGATCAGAGTAAAAACATTAAGCACATTGACTGAAGGACTCGCGTAGAACTAGTACTTTGTGCATAAGATATTTTTAAGCTACTCTAGTACTTATTAATTAGAGATGTACTAACACCACTTGTGTTTCTTAAACTACAGTGTTGTTACTTTTTATGTAAGGAAGGATGCATTATTTTCTATAAGAAGACTATCCTTTATTTCCTTTGTATAGTTTCTCGTCTTCATAAGATTTTACTAAAAAGTAAACAACACCTTGTATCTTTAATTTTATATCAACTTTATTATCTATGTTAATATGCTAGCTCGGCATTTTTCTATAGCTGCAAGTGTAATTACATAGTTGATTTTTAATTGCTATAATTTCTCAACTTGCTATAAAGTACTTTTATTATACAACTATCCTTGAAATAGTTCTTTGCATTATGTTTTTCCTACACCGATGCAAAGGTTAAAAACTATACTTAAATTCTAATATATCTACTATATTATAAACTATACTAAAACCCTAGTATCTTTACTATCTACCTTCGTTGTAGTTAAGGATACAACAAATGCAATTAATCTATGATGAAATAACAAAGGTTAATATAAGGTTATAACTTAGTTTATAATGACGAAAAACTTGTTGCTTGCAAGCTGCTTCGATGGTTTCCAAACTATACCCTTAAACCCACATTTTACAAATAATAAATGAGGACATGTGGTAGCGAAATGGAGGATAGGGTTTTGACTTTTCGAGATTTACCATATATAATCTATAAACCCTAAATTTTTGCCTTAACCTATCTTTACCTTTGCTCTGGAAGAAGAGGGCCATGAATCATGGCCACTTGGACTGTCAATCACTCTATTGTGTAAAATTTCCTCGCCATTAGCTTTCGTACTCTGCGTCTAGGGATGATGCTCTTGGATATTGCCTTGTTTATGTAGAAAAACCCTCCATCGTATTGCCCATCTCTGCAAATGCTATTTTGTTCAGTATCTTGACTCTGTGAAATTACATCCATCCCAACATGAGAGAGTTTGATAGCGTGTGCACGGCCATGAATTTTACTGTAGTGTGGTCTTGCTGTGTGAATAGATTACTGTTTTTCATTACTTAACTTCTGGTGTGGCATTTAACTCTACCCCATCGTGACTCAGTGAGCGGTGTTTCCTTCTGTCCATGCTTTCTTGGAGCTCATCGTTCTCTACAAAGGTGGCTAGGGTTGCCCAAAGGTGATTCCTTCGTGGTTTAGTATTTAAGTCTTGGTGATTTTGGGCCTGTATTCGTTGCCAGATTGAAGCTGAGGTTATTTTCTTTAGGTGAGAAAATTTCTTTTAAATTTACATTTGTTCTTTCATTAATTTAAAAATTACATGTTCTGTAGTTTATACTTTTCTCAGTTCGTGTTCCAATACTCCTGCAGGTTCATATCAAGTGAAGAGCCTATGATAAAGTTATACCATGAAGTCTCCATGTTGGGATTCCTGGCTTCAAAATCAAACTATTAAGCCTCGAACTCGCTGAGGTTCCTCCTGCAGTGGTGTATGGTGTTGATTTTTAGTTGATGGAGTTCCTTGGGTTTTTGGTTTTTGGCTCGACCGAGGATATACTATGTTGTAAAATGTTTGGTAGGCCATATGGCCGATATTTCGATATGTGGTTCAATTTAAATTAAATCCCTCGTGGTTGTTTCGAGTTGGGGACTTAGGGCTTTCATAGTCGATACTTGAGGAATGACAATTGGGTCTAGTTTTGTTTTCAGTTTTGTTATTTTAACACCGAT
Organism: Pseudotsuga menziesii; assembly: GCA_001517045.1. NCBI lineage: Eukaryota > Viridiplantae > Streptophyta > Pinopsida > Pinales > Pinaceae > Pseudotsuga > Pseudotsuga menziesii. The sequence goes on along the minus strand of LPNX010986591.1, from coordinate 56,746 downwards.
TCATAAGCCGTGACTCTGTTGGTAAGGGGCATAGGGCTGTAACTAATATGTTTTCAGTTTTCAGTTTTCTTTTAAATAATGTTTAGATTTTTATTTAATAAGCTCGTAGCTTATTGATTGTACTTATGCTCTGATAATATATATATTTTCTATGATTTTAAATCGAAGAAGGCAGTCTTGTAATAATTTGTTATTTTGGTTATTTCTTATCGAAATTAACATATCAGAGGTTGTGGTTAAGTAATTTAATAATTATTTTGTTTTATGTGTAAAATTGTATCTAAGGGTTCTCACAGTAGGTTTTTAAATAATAACTTGGTTATTATTGTAAGTAATAAATTTATGCAGTAAATAAATAGAGGAAAAGAAATTGACTAATTAACCTAATTCTTTAATGTATTCTCTGAGTTTGAAAATATGATGACAGGTTTTTATTTATTATTGTTGCTTGTGAATAATGTATGTAATTTCATACAGTCATCTAATTGATGCTTATGGTTATATAAAATATAGTAGATAAATTTTGAATTCATTTTAGAAATGAAAAAAAACAATTCCCTACTAATAAAAAGGGGTGGAAAAAAAATTGGTTTATATATATTTACAGTTCTTTTAAACAGGTTTATTTATAAACCCTAATCCTTCTTAGTATAAGTACATAGTTAGTATTTCATTTTTGAGTTACCCTAGTTTGCATTTTTACTTAGATGAACTTATTCAGTAATTGTCTAGCCTTGTTTACTGTTTCTTAAAGTTAATCTTAGTTATGTTAATTCCTGTTTATATATTAACTGTTAATTATTAAAATAATCAACTTATAATAATAGTTTTATCTACTGTGTAAACCATTACACAGAGTAGTAATCCTATATCTTTGGATATTTCCTAAGAGTTCTGTTTATTTTGTTCAAGTACTCTAACTAAATGAAAACATCTAAAATAAAAAGGAAAGCATACATACAAATCATACACATGAACCTGTAGAAGATAGTAATTAACATTCATGCATACCTCATTCTATTCTTTATCTGAAATTAAACTAACCTACTGTACTAGAGTACTACCTTTATAAAAGGTGTGGAAAAATATAGTTAGGTAATTTTTATCTATCAGTGAATCTAGAAATTCCTCTAATCATTTACCCTAATCTATCTAGTTTAGAACTTAACTACCTTTTCATAGTATATATATATATTTCTCCTAACTAACCCTAGCAGCAGGAGGACAGAAGCATAACATATCATTAATTAAACTTAAAATTTCCAGATAACAGTAAATACTTAGAAAGCTAGATATATAAAGTAGAACCTCGAAATATGGATGAGGTGATAACAGCTTAAGGGACCTATTCCTCCCAACCAACTCCTAGATAAAAGCTGGGATGCAAATCTCAGGACCCCTGAGCTTGTCTCCTGGTCCACCTGGTAGAAGTACTGGGTGAGAGATGTAGTTTAGTAATCCTCTGCAACTCTACTGAGTGTTCAACAACCAATCAGTTCTGTATACAACAACATGAACTCAGCTTAGAATAGTTGCACTAGTTCAGGTCTTCAACACCTTTCCTCTCAAAACATACTTCAGCTAGTCCCCTCCATCGAATTTTCTTGTGCACTTAATTCACCCAGAATGTTCACAAGTCAAGAATAAGAAGCCTCAGCTATCTTCAATGGGAAGTTTTATTAGCATGCCTAGGTCTTTTGGGTCAATTTTCACTTAATGAGCCACCTGCTCTTGTTCCACTTTCTTGGGGAACATGACCAAAAAAATAGGGAATTTTCCTCCTGCAACAACTAGAATTAGTTTGAGGATGCTTCCAAGTGTCAATCTGCTCTCAACCCAGCCTTCTCCATCAAGTGACCAGTAAAACACTCATTTAACAACTTCCCTAAGCTGTTTTCTCATCTTTTATTTATTTATTAATAAAATATTCAACAATTACATTCAATTATCCTTGAACCCACTTGGTCATTAATTACAAACTTTATAATAAAAATATTAAACCCATTGGAAGTAAGTGTGCATTTAAGAAAAATATGAAAGAAGCAGGACATGTCAAGAATATAAGGATTGATTGGTAGCAAAGGGATAGTCCCAAGTGTGGGGATTCGATTTTGGTGAGATTTTTTCTCATGTTGAAAATTTAACTTCCATTAGGGTACTAATGTCTTTAGATGCAGAATTTGATCTTGAGATAGAAAAGATGGATGTAAAGACAACACTAGGTAGTTGATATCCATGGATTATGGGACCATGAGTAGTTAGGATTTTGACTATTGGAAGTCTATTTAAAGAGCCATGAGGTTGTGGATATTTTATATATTATTGTTATATTTGGAGCTTGGATTAAGTGAAAGGTCGCCCTATTTTAAGAGACAAGTGAACATTGATTTTTGTTGGATTATCATAATACTTTGGTTTATTCCGCAACATTTAATTTCAATTGTATTTGTGTTTGGTTATTTTGCACTATAATTTTTGGTTTCTTACACTATAAATCTTTCTATGCTTAGTTATATTCTAAATGTAAAGGTAAAAAAACACTACCCTTTTTAGAATTTATATTTTTTTTTGTAAATAACGGGGAACAATTATATTCAAAGTATCAAAAGAGAATACAGAGCAAGTGTAACATAAGCTAGCTAGGGTCATCGTAAGCTAACTGAACACCAGTCTAATGATAAAAAAAGCTAGATTTATGATGTTCATAGAAATAAAAGCATTTGTTCCTTCTGTGTCTATAGACTTGGACTAACATATTACAAAGCGAAAATTGACCATAGTATGGTAAAGAAACAACATAACTTAAAAACAAAGAAGCACAAAAAACTTAAAGTCACAGAGTGAACACGGGAGGGTGACTTGGCCTCTATGGCAGTGCGTCCTCAACGTGCTCGTCATGGGTTTCCTCCACAATTGGACAAGGGCCGAACTCATCCATAGGTTTGCTGGGATGTTTCTTCTGTATTGACATGGCGATAATGGCATCACTGGGATGTTCACGTCCTCTTTTGACTAGAGAGGATTTCTTCGGGAGGTCCCCATGTTCTTGGAAATTCCTTGGAGAACTCGCACCAGCAAATGAGGTGTCGTCGGTGTTTTCTTCATTACCCATGATTGGGAACATAGAGTAGTGTCTCAAGTTGAAGTTCCTCTCCATGTTTTTCAATTGCATATCCACCTGAAGAATATTGTCTCTCAAGTTTTGTGCCGTATCCCGGGCTCCATTCCACTTGGTTATCATGTACTCTAGCAGTAGAGCGAGCATATTTTTCATCATCCAATAGTGATTTATGCGTATGCCACTTTTTTCGGAAGCTAAGTGTTTCGAGACCGTCTTAGAATCCCACTCATCATCTAAGCAACGAACTGGCATGGATATTTGCTCCATGAAACCATCAGTGTCCCCTATATTTGTCCTCCATCTGCTGTTTCCTCTACTAGCAGTGACTCTACCTTTGATTCCTCTACGCAGGGTTCCTCGTTTCCTGGGCATATCTCTCTGTGAGGTATTGCGAGGGGGGAAATTTGCAGCAACCGAATGCGTAGACCAAGAAACAACAATAGTATGATCCTGATGGGGACAAAAACACAGCTGCAAACGATAGTGCAGATTCAAACAAATTGTTGGATGAGGGGAAGGGATATTTTTCGTTGCGCTTAATCCCATTGTGCGAGGCATCATGATGGCACATACTGTGCATTAATTCTTAGCTCGATGATTTAAACCAGACATGACCTCGCCTCTACCAACCAGGCTGTTGAAAATGCCACCTTCCTCCCATTTTAAATGCTCCTCGCCGTCATCTGCATATCCACATGCCTCGTCATCGTTCTGACCATGCATCGGGTGTTCCCTGGAGATGGTCATTAAGTCACCCACATCCGGGTCTTTTTAGAATTTATATTACTAACAATTATTTGACAAGTTTTGTAACCAATAGCACATAATTTTACATATTGTTGTTTATAGTCTCCATAAAGTAGATCCTTTTGAAAATTTGCACATAATTTTACATATTGTTGTTTATAGTCACCATAAAGTAGATCCTTTTGATAATTTGTATGCTCGCATTTTGTATTTCTACATTGTTTAACGCAACATCAACATATTTTAATAAAATATTAAACCATTTTTGAAAAAACTTATTAATAAAGAAATAACAAAATATTATTACATCAATCTAAATGCGCACTATAAACTTAACTTACAAAATAACAAATATTATAATCATCAACCATCTAACAAATCTTATAAGCATCAACCATCTCAATGATCAATGAACATCATGATTGCTCCATTTCTTGGTCGGTGAATTCTTTCTTCTTTTAGTGATGCATGAAGACCTTTTATGAATGTGGTTTTAGAATATTTTAAAACAATAACCATAAACCAATGACAAATGTATAACATAAGAAGTTTCTAGGATTTTGGATTATATCCTTTCATGGAATCATATAAGGACTTTTTAATTCATTATTAGTCCTTGCCAAAGGATAGGGTACTATACTTAGTATTAATTTGCATTTGACTTTGCATAATTATTTCATGTATCCTAAATTTTTCACATAGTTCGTAAATATATCTATTATTTATTTAACAATATATTATTTTACTGCAATACTATTGGATGGTAGTTTGAAGTCTTATTCTCACATCGACGGTAGGGCTCTTGGAAGTCATGGGGTTAGTTAATGATTACATAAATACACATTAATTTATGCATTGATTATTGTTATGCCTGGCATCTCACCGCCTTCTCTGGACCCTTAGCGCCACTGCCTTACCTCAAACCACTTAACACCGCCTTAACCCTACACAACTTTCCTTCATACTTTCGATTGGTTGGTTGTTAATATGCCTTCTTGCTTTGTTCATTGGTCAATTGTCAAGATGCACATAATACGGTCCTAGAGTGATCCTGTAAGTGATCCAGCACTACAACACACAACCAACCTACATTCATTTCTATTTCAACACCTTCAACTCATTTGCATGCAGTTAATATTCAAGAGTGTCTATCTAGGATGCAAGGAGAGGTGTCTATCATGTGACATTGAAGATTACTCATCAAATATCTAGCACCTTCTTCCTGCAAAATATTCCATGCAGTGATTACAAATACAATACATGTAAAGTTTAATTCAATTGTTTCAATAAATGTATACATACCTTTCCATGACAACCTTGTTCTACGGAAACTGGACTTGGATGTGGTTTGGATGCATGAATCAATTCAAAGACCAATCAATTGAATGACCAAATCGATGCCTCTACCCAAAAAATCTCCATCCTACCTTTTGCTTGAAGTATGATCATTTCCTTCTCTTGTTCATCTCTTTTGATTACCTGTGAATTAAATTAAACTCTGAAGATTTCACTCTACACACTTCATATAATCTGTTTTAGTATCATAAGCATGAACAAGGAGTCAGTCTAATGTCCAACTATTTGTAATAGATAAACAATTTTATAGGATAATATGCATACAAACAAATTTATATCAATTGTACCTCTTCTATTCTATTGTTATGCAATGGATAATATATTAGGGAGAATATGTAATAATGCAATATTCTATTCGTTAACAACTCCAAAACATAATAGACTCTTCCTTCGTCTGAATGACCGTATCGGAGAGGAAAGATAAGGAAGTACGAAATACTTTAATATATATAATGGGCATGCCACCACTTCAGAAGGCGTGAATGGCCACATATATATAAACTAGAAGGAAGGGAATAAAGAATTAGTATTCCCATAGGGATTTAAACCATAAATCCATGGCATGCATTAGAATCTCAACAATATATGCCATATCAATGTTGCTTGTGATCACATCTACATACAATTGGGACTTATGTGGATTCACACTGATTGTTGGAGATAATCAATCCCAATTCTTTCTTATATGGCAAGGATCAAAACTGAATCCATAACTACGATCACGAGAAGAACTAAAACTATAATTAGAGAAATTCCAAAACTTTTACTCAAACCCTGACTACTATACGCAAGGTCAATATCTGACTGCTATCGAGAAGGTTGACAGACTAAACCTCCCATTGATCAAAGAATGCACTTAGCTTGGATGCTTCTTCTAGCTGGTTGTTGATGAATATTCTATACTTGTTCATCTACCAATATTGCCAGGATTGAGTGCATGGGATCCTTCAAATCATGCTTAAAAGTTATAGGGACAGGATTGGACTACTGCATACCTGAGCTTAAAAAACATGTACGTTCAAGCTATCCAATAGACAAGTAGCGAAGTCAACCGTTGACTTCACGGTTGGGGATATATAATAGTGAGTGCGCTTCTTACAAGTTGTGATTCAACGTCATGGCAACGAGTGACTCTGAAAGTCTATGCAATAGGGCCATCCTTAACAGTACTTTCAAGCCATCCAACGGACCAACAGCAAAGTCAACGAGTGATTTAAATATATTATTTGTAGTTTCCAACTTATAAGGAGCGCACTCACTATTATTTGACTTTATCACTATTATGTGACTATACTACAACTTAGGGACCTCCTTATCGGGACCAAGAGAAATAAATTCTGAACTATCCAAATCTCTGGCCATTCAATGACCCTAGATTGCATGGTGTACTGTGTTGGCGTTCTTGTTTCATGCAAGCGAACATATCTGCGAGTTAGTGCTTCCTTCTTTCTTGTCTTCTCTCGATTCCCTGTATGTGACATGGTACNCATGGTGTACTGTGTTGGCGTTCTTGTTTCATGCAAGCGAACATATCTGCGAGTTAGTGCTTCCTTCTTTCTTGTCTTCTCTCGATTCCCTGTATGTGACATGGTAACCTGCCACTCTACGGATGTTCTCTGCATGTTCATTATACCAATGGTGGTATCACTATAGTGATTACATAGGCCTTACCTTTTTTTAAAAGAATCGTCTTCATTTTCCCCTGACTCTAATTTTTCTGCATCCAAACGATTGAATCTTCAAATATGAAAACAATCTCTAACAAATCTATATTGCAAGTAGTGAAACACTACTAGTGTTGTGCCTTAGACCTGCCCTGCTCTAATACTTATAAACAAATAAACTATCTCGGTGAATTCTCGAATAGTGATATCCCAGTGACCGAGCATTTGCGTATCATAATCTAGTTTTCTAATGAAATGGTGTAGTTGCAGAAATGTGATGTACTTACTGAAAGAATATGCAAACTTTGCGCTAATCAAGCTCAAATTCCAGCCAATCAGATTAAATAAATGACACCAAACAAAATTATATGTTCCAATACATATCCTGAATACATATTCCATGGAGTAACAACTTATGATACAATGATTGAACAACTATTTCTTAGTTGCATTTCCTTTTGACAAGTCATTGTGTACCTACTGGTTAATCGTTCTCTGTAAACTCCTACTGGTTAATCGTTCTCTGGTTAATCGTTCTCTGGTAAACTCCTACTGGTTAAAGTCATTGTGTACCTACTGGTTAATCGTTCTCTGGTTAATCGTTTTGAGGATAATGCAAGGCTACTGGAATGAAGTGAAAGAAGCCCTGTCGGCAGAATCCATGCTTGCGCAAAGCCGCAAGTCATTCTCATACAATAGTCAGTAAGTCATCAATTACAAATGCAAAAGATGCATAATTGATTCATAGTTGTGGTCGAAGACCAATCTAGTGAAAATCAAGGGTTCTGAAAGAAATTGTCTCGTGCCTACCTTGTACCATGTCCAAAATGGGCGAGGTGGACAAATACGCATAGCCAGTAGCAGAAGCAGATCAAGCAGGAGATATGAAGCATGGAGCTCGGGGCATAGATACACATAGGCATATGTCCAATTCACATCAATATTTTGCAATGTGGCTAGACATAGCTATATGCCACATTAAATTTGACATGCCAAGTGTTTGCGCCGAGATGGTACATGCAAATTGAATTGTGTGTACATGCAAAGACTGCGTTTACACTGCCTATATACATTTGTGAAGGCATTTCCAATTATACTGCATGCGGCCTGTTTGGAAGGGCAGACAAACCTGGGGAGTGCACGTACCCTCTGCCATAAATTATTTATGCCAGCTTTCTTAAATTAAGAACAAATTGAGAACAAAAATTAAGATATGTATTTAGAAATACTCTTGCATTATGATTATATGTTTCATAGAATTGGGCAACTTGCACGTGTCTTGTTTTATCCTTTGCATTGATTATAGGCACATAAGATGATTAGGCCATTTTATTGAAAAAATGTTTCTATCAAAGAAGCAGTAAGTACCTTGCAACGCAGCAATTAATACTGTGTTTGTGGGACACAGCAATCATCGAATTTGATCTCATTGTTGATCTAACAGTTGCTGTGCCCCACAGCTGCAGCATTAATTGCTGTGCTAGAAGATGCTTATTGCTCTCTACAAAAGACAACCTCGAAATCATGAACAAATTGTCCATGGTTAGCTTTCACTAATCCAACTGTCCATGACATACTCAGTTAACAAGTTATTGAAAAAGGCTCAGCTCGCTGTCACATAGTTCATGGAAAAGATAGTCGTCTCGCTGGCATGTAGTCTACATAGCAACGAGGAATTGAGTTGAGTGGGCTCCTGTAATATTGGATCTTCGCATGTTTCCAACAATTTTGGAGTATCATATGTTAGTGGTACTCTAAATTTATAAGTTCCACTTGCCTCACTACCATTAATTCTCTCACAGTAATAAATGGACAATGTGTAAATAGCTACTCAATTAAAGTGGCGAGCAAATGAAACTTGTCAATCATAACAGTGCCCTAAGTTGGAGTAGTAAAGTCAATGAGTGGTTTAAATATATTATTTGTAGTTTCCAATCATAGCAAATAAAATATTTATGTCATATATATATATATATATATATATATTTATGCACGTCTTTTGCCAATCATTTGAATCATATTCACTTTGCAAACACAAAACAAACAATTTCAATGAATGAGTGTTATATCATTTGAATATAAACTAAATTATTACCATGTCTATGTAAATAATGAGATGCATTTTTATTATTCTTCAAATTATTGATTATATAAACATTAACGTATTTTAATTGATAAATACTAAAACTAAGATTTAATAATAAATACTTTAACAATGAATTCTACGTGAACTTGCTTCTCTCAAGGTTTGTTCTATATTTGCACTAAAAGAAAATGGATTGACCGGATCGCACAAGGTTTTTGTTTGCATAAGCTTCTATAGTCATGGTTCAAACCTAATTTTATCGTTCTCATCTCATCCATATTATGAATAGTTGTGTACCTTCTCTGAACAAAATATAAACAAAAGGTTCTTCTAAGTTCAAAACTTTGTTGTTATGCACCACAAATTTGACGACAAGGTACTTCGCTACCCTCTAGCACTTGTTGAAGAATTATTATTACCGTGGATAATGGGGCCTTGGTTGAGTAATGAAAATAAACACTCAAGAAAACAAATATTAGGCATAAGAAAAGTCTCACTTGATTTGGAAATTTCATATGATTTGAGTCCCTTATAATTTTTTCTCCACTTATTGAAGGGTTTTGGTTTATGACAAAGACATATGACACTCACCATTAGGAAATTTATAAGCTAAGGTTGTACACATATTTGATTAACTAATTTCATTCATTTTATAATATTTTAACAAGTAAAATTTGTAGTCTGTACATCCTATGAACTATCATACATCTAGGGCATGGCTCATTATTTCAATTATTTGTTGCATCAAAAAATAAATAAAACAAGGCAAGGAACAAAACCATATTTTTTTTATATGCACAAACAAGAGCCATGAGGTGGTAATGTCTCCGACATTTCCACCCATTGTTGCAAGAGGATCTAGAGTTGATTTTTCAGTTGGAAATATCTTGTGCCCAACCTCTAAAGGTGTGTAGTTCCATGCTTCAAAAAACTATTACGAAACAAAAGGGAAAATCAATGGTAAGATGCAATATGATGATTTCATCAGACTACTGAATTATAGTCTCATTACTACATTCCTAGCCTAGACTAACACTCTCTCTTGTTAAAGTACACGGATTCACTTGGTACCTCGTAAGATAAAAAACATATGTTCGAAAGAGTGACTACCTAGAAATATAATGCTAGACTAGAGCAATCATTTATATCTATAATGTTATTAATTCAAGTGACCTTATGTCCAAGCTTTGAATATAGTCTTACTATAATCCTAACTCCAACCTATTCACAAATTAGTGTGGCCTAATTAAAATCGACCACCAAACTTTACCCCAAGGGGTCACGACCGAATATGCGATATATCCATCCTTTACACTATAAGCTATACAATATTTAAGACAACTTCACTGCTTACATGGTATAGAATTGTGTTGGTATTATAATAAATACATCATAAGTATTGCACATAGGTTTACTACATTTTATTGGGAAATAAACCAAGAAGAGAAATTATGTCTCTCAACATATTTCTTATCATGATATTAGAGTGAGAGAACATAAATTTTGTATCCCTACATTGTTCCTAGAGCAAGGTTAATCATATAAAGAAAGGGAAAATATACACTACAACATATAATGGACTTTTATTGAAATAATACGTGGTCCTTCATATAAATTTGGAATCAAACAACCTCTCAAAAGCATTGCTTAGATAATTCAAATGATGTCTAAGGCTATGGTTCAAAAAAATCCAAATATACATTGTTGCTATGAAAACAAAGTTAGCTACTTTTTTTTGTTGAGAAATCTACATTGTAATAATATATCTAATAACTAAATACTCAAGGTCATAAATACATAGAATAAAATGATCTATAAAAAAAATACATATGCCACAATCTCACATTTTAAATTTATTTTCTCAAAAAATAAAAATAAAAATCCATTAACATATTATTCATTAATTTTAAACATACATAAAACTATTCAAAGAACTTGTAACTTTAAATGATTCACCTTACAGATCCTTTTTGGTCAATTATTTTTTCGCCCTTCTCCACATCTCTAATTAAATTTACACACCTGCTACACGTAACTTTCATTGAATTTGATGTAGCCTTCCTACCAATAACTAACATTTAATTAGATATGCATGATATGTGGTTTTCAAATAGAGTGATGCGTTTTCTTTGGATATTTTTTTCCATGGAAAAAATCGTAACTTTTTTCAAATTACACTCTTAAGATGAAACACTATATTATACAGATAAGTGTCCATTACCTCAAAAAAATATGGACATACCATGCGAGTTACATAAGATAATATTTGATTGCGAAATCAAATTATATCTAATAACAAACCAAAGATCATTACAACTACAGTCAATGATAATCCCTCATTTAAACATGGTATAGTAAATCCATATGTATAACAACATATTACAGGCTTAATAAAAAAACTATGTAAGATTTATATATCATCTAAATAAGTCCTTTGAAAACAAAAAAAGAAGCTTACACTCCTTAATAAACTGTCATAAGTTTATCATTTACATATAAGTCCAAAGTTCCCATAGTTAATCATACTATCATAAACATCAATCTGTCCATCATAGCCAAAAAACTGCTCAATCATCCTGTTACAACCATCATAACTGTCACTATCAAGTCTGTCCATAAAATAGTATTTTCCACAAACTGAAACATATTCAGCCTGTTCCAAAAAATAAACAACATATACAGCATGTTCAAAAAAACATAAGCCTCCAAAGGCCCATGTTCCCCCCCTTCAATCATAAAAAGTCTAAAAAATCTAAAAAGTCTCGTATGTATCAGGTCCTCTGTACTCCAGGATTTTCCAATGGCCTTCCAACACATTTGAACCTACAGAAGCTAAAGCATCAACTTTTGAATTCCTTTCACAATATATATGTTTATATTTGACTTTTTCCAGTAAATTAGAAATTCTAATCACCACCTAAAGGATTTGAGTAAGATGAATATTATTTATTCTGAACTTACCTGAAACCCAATTTATCACCAATTGTGAATCACCAAATATCTGCAGAGTTTGAACACCCTGCTTTATAGCCAAAATTATCAGCAATTTTAAGGCTAAAAGCTCAGCATAATTGTTGGTGCCCAAACCCAAACCAACAGAAAAAGCAAAGGAATGTTCCTTAGATAAATACAGGATTCCACCTGCCCCACAAATCTGAGGATCTCCCGTAGCCGAGCCATCAAAATATCCCCAAGGAGAGTCTTTATCAATTTGATCATTGACAATCCTTCTAATCTTTAATGGTCTGTTATCCAAAGGATAAACACTCATTAAACCCAAAACTAAAGAGGTAACCAGATAGGTTTTTGGCTGAATATCTTCAAAACAACATAGATTCTGGGTCTTCCAAATAAACCAAGACACAAGAACAGGTAAAGATCTGTACCTGGGCTCAACATGAACAACCCAATTATGCACACAATCTAAAACATATATCCCATTCCAGAAATTATTATATCTTAACTTAAACTCAATTTCTGACTAGACTCTCCTCGTGAAAGAACAATCAAAACCAATATGAGAGTTTGTTTCAGCTTCCTTATTGCATAAATAACATCTACCCGGTCCTTCTCTGCCTTTCCTACAAAGAATATCCCATGTAAGTGCTTTCCCTGAAAATAAAAACCAACAGTAAATTTTTTATTTTAGTGGAAAAGTAAGCTTCCATAACCACTTCCACCACCATGATTTTTCTATCTCATTTTTGTCAAGAATAAGATGAAAATAACTAGCTTTTCGTGTGTACTTACTAGTTTTGGACAAACTCCAGATCAGCTTGTCATCCTCAGTAGTGATTTTAGTATGACTGGATGTCAACAAATTGATATAAGAGTTCCAAATAGTAATTTCCTGGTCATCAAAACCAAAAATATCAGCATTAATCCTGCCCTGATCCTGTAGTAATGCTAAACCAGAACATGCAATGTCCTTTAAAACATATATACCAACTGTATGTAGTTTATCAATCATGGCATTAGGTAAAATATGCCTCCATTTGCACCCAAGCCAAGGATCAATGCCAATACGTACCTTATTCCCAGCCCCAATTCTCCACACAAGTGACTGTCCTATAAGATCAAAGGACCAGAGGATCGCTTTCCAGCATATGGATATACCTTTATTTTTCTTTACAACAACCCTTATCCAATCTAATAAATATAAAGGTGCAATGTATTTCTGAATAACTATCTGCACTCACAGTCTTGTACCATTTATCAAATTCCATACACTTTTAGCAGCAAGAGATTTAGCAAATAAGACAGGTATTTTGAAGCCCCAACCTCCCAAGGATTTGGGACTGGCCAGGACCTTCCAAGAAGACCAGTGAAGTCCAAGAGTCTCATTTTTACCAGACCATAAAAAATTGAAACAGATCTTCCTGATTCTGTCAAGAATACCCATAGGTATCCAAAAATGCATCCAGTACACTGGTATGGCCTCAAGTACCGACTTTACTAAGATGAGTTTACCACCCTTCGATAACCATCTAAAACTCCAATTCTTGATTTTTCTCTCCACTTTTGATATGAGCCAATCCCAGTCTTTCATCAAATATCTGCACAGTTTTAAATGAAAACCAAGATATTTCATACCGGCATCAATTTTATCAACATTAAAAGAAAAAATGTTCTGAATTGTAATCAACTCAAATTCATCCATTCCTGAATAATAAAAGGATGATTTGTGCTCATTAATAATCATACCAGAAGCATTACAAAAAACCTTCAAACCCTCATATAAAGTTGATAAGGACTGCTCAGAGCCATCATAAACCAAAATAATATCATCCATAAACAAAATATGAGAAAGAATAATATCATTACCAAAGGAGATACCCTGAAAAATCCCATTCTAATGTGCATTAAGAATATACCTACTCAGACCTTTAACCACAAGTAGGAAAAGTAAAGGAGCTAAGGGGCATCCTTGTCTGAGCCCCCTGCCTGATCTAAAAATGGGGATGCCACCCCATTAATGAGTACAACAAAAGAAACTGTAGAAATGCTGCTCATTACCCATGTAATAAAATGAACTGAAAATCCCAGTTTAGACATAATTACTCATAAATATGTCCAATTAACATGGTCATATGCCTTAGATAAATAAATTTTTAGCACCACTGATTTCATGCCTTTTACATGGATGGTATGCAACCCTTCCTGAATAATTCCTACGGCTTCATGTATCTGTCTGCCGGGAAAAAAACCAAAATGTTCTTTAGATATAATTCTCCCCAAAATATTTTTAATGCAGGTAGATATGATTTTACCAATAATCTTATATATAAAGTTACATAAAGATATTGGTCAGAAATCATCAAAAGACTTGGGATCATCAATCTTGGGTATAAAATCAATAAAGGTGGAATTAAAAACAACAGGAACCTTTCCACAAATTCTTGAATCTTCAATAACTCTTAACAGATCACTACCCAATACATAAAAAAGTGCACTATAAACCTCCACCGGTAGCCCTTCAGGTCCAGGACTCTTGTCATTTTTGTTGATAGACAATATAGACTGAATTTCCTCAATAGTGACAGGATTCATAAGCTCTAAATTCTCACTAACAGAAATATCAGAAGGAAGATTTTCAGCAATATTCAGAATTTCAGGCAAATGTAGATTATCATCTGCTTTAAACAAAGTTTTAAAGTGATGTACACCCGTCCCAGCAATAGACTCAAAACCCTCAACAATGTTACCCCTATCATCTGCTATCTTCCATATAGAGTTAACATATTTCCTGTGATTGGCATATTTATGAAAAAAAGGGGTGTTCTCATCACCACAGAGCAACTAGATAGCCCTACTCTTCTGTTTGGCTTCATTTTCCCTATCTAAAAAAATCTTTCTCCTTCTAGATTCTAATCCATATAAAAAAACCTTGTCCTCATCAGTAGAAAAACCAAAACCTGATTTAGTACAGGCAGCTTCCAATAAAACCTCAATCTCAATTAAATCTTTAGTATCTTGTTCTTTTCTCTTTACAGACCAACAAATGGATACATTTTTTATCTATTTAAGATTAGCCTGGAATTGAGCCACCAGAGGTAAAACATAATTCTCATCATAAACCTTCCAAGTGTTTTTCAATAAATTGACCAAATCCTCATTGCCCAACCAATATGGATTGAACTTAAAAGGAGTATGCAATTTCTTATCATTACCCAAAACCTAAAGAAATATAGGATGATGATCTGAGTCCCCCCCACATCCCACCCATTGGCGAAAACAAAGCTCATGGTCCAGAAGATTAGCATAAATCATCAATCTATCAAGGCGTTTACAAATATTATCGCTACCCACTCTCCTATTGGTCCAAGTAGGTAGGATCACATTAGGTGCAATATCCACAAGTCCATGATCATCCAGAATTTTTGAAAAAAAGTCTGATAGACCATCACTTCTAGCCCTAACACCCCAGATATCAGATAATCCCAAGGAGAAATTCAAGTCTCCTCCTAAGATAAACTTATACAATTTACACTAATAAACTCCAGTAGATTATTCCATAACCCTTCCCTCTCAGCATAAGGTCCATATATATTAATAAAACAAATCTCCATTTTAAGTTCAGTAGAGTATAGTGCAACACTTAATCCCGTCTCCATAGCCCAGGAACTAAGGAAAAATAAAAACCTATTTTTCCAACCCACAAGCAAGCCACCAGATTTTCCCTTAGAATCAACTGAACAGAAAGTCCAACCAGGTAGTAATAATTCCATATTACCAACAAATAGACCTCCATCACCCATCGTTTCTTGTAAAATCAGAACATCTATAGACTGATCAGCTATCAATCTACAAATAGCTAGTTTTTTGGGTTTACTAGCTAAACCCCTAACATTAAGAGTCATAACAATCATAGTGTAACCTTACCACGGGCGTCCACTGCTCTAAGTGTCCCGATAACATCAGATTGTTTAGTACCCAATACAGACTCATTCAAATTGATAGAAGTCGATAAACCCTTCAACCTAGATGAACCCGTATTCATCAGAAACTTAGAACTAGATCTGAGGAAATATCTAGTACCCGATCTTGTTGTAGCCTTAATAGGGGAAATAAACCCTGATTCCTTTAGACTGGATTGTCCCACATAAAATTTATGATTTAAATCCAATCCTACCTCCATAAAATTACTAAGTAGATCCTCATCAAAATCCACCAAAGTGGTCAGACTCAATGGTTTAAGTGTTAACTCACATATATCCTCAGCAAAAAAGGTTACAGACTCAGGAGTAAGAGGCAGTAAACAATTATTAGCACCGTTAACAGAATTCAAAGGTGAAAGAACATCACGCTCTTTATGGGAAGAAACAAGTTCAACAGGATTTACAGATTTCTTAATTTGCCACACGAGATTGGACTTAGGAACAGTGACAGACTGTTTGAAAAAAAAGGAAGATGACAATGGGCTAGTAAATGACCATAAAGGTGACAATGATTACATTTAAAGGGAAGACCTACATAATCAATGGGTTGAGAAAAAACATTATCACCTTTCTGAATAACAATTTCATCAGCTAGACCATTTCTCAAATCTAAAAGGACCAAAACTTTTCCTAAACAACATATACCATTGCTTAAGAAAGACAAGTCAGCTTCAAGAAAAGTCCCAAGTAAATTTCCAATCAACTTAAAAATATCCAATGACCAGAAATCGAAAGGAAAATTAGGTAATTTTGCCCAGATAGGTAAAGAATCATACCTCTCAACCCAAGGGCCAAAAAGAGGTGTCCAATGTTTAAGAAATAAACCAGAATTTTCCCATTTCCTGACTCCTTTAAGAATATAGTCAACATCAACAGTATTCTGAAATTGAAATGCAATCCATCCTCTAGGTAGGATAAAAATTTTCAGAAAAATGCTGATCACCCCCAACCAAGTGTCAGAAGCCCAGCTATAAAGACCATCAACATTAAACTTTCTCCCACCGAAACGTCCCACAAATGTGAGAGCATTAGTTAGAACAATATCATTCAAAGGGACATCTTCACCCACAACTAGTAGCAGGGGTTTGTCTAATATCCGCACATGTTTACTGTTTTTCTTAAACAAAATCTTCTTTGAAACAAAATTCTATGGCGGCTCATCCCTGTCACAAACTGTCTGAACCTCAGCAACCCCGCATGTTTCAAAATCCTCATGCGCCACTTCTTCCTCTATCCGATTGTGTAAATGAACATCTGCATGGTTCTTAGTAGAAATGTCCATCCAGATGTATACATCTGATCCATATAAGTGGTATTCACAGGAGCGTGACCTACACTTACAACTATCCCATTCTGCGATAACAAACCATCAGATGCCTCATCCGCTTGAAAACCCTGGTGCAAAATTTTCTCACCAGAAAAACCATTGAAATATTTTTCATCAGGATTCTTCAAAGCGACCATCCTCTCTAGCACCAGAAATGATGACTGTAAAAAAAACTCAGAAACCCTATTGGGAATCACCTTTGAGGAATTAGAAACCCAATTGGGTTGAGGAGAGCGTGCTAGAGCTTTTACTTCTTGCAAAGACATCTCAAACCCTCACAATCAATTCTAAGGAAAAAAATCAGGTTTGCAAACGTAAACAATCCAGAACCAAAACCACAATAGCAGTCTGAACCAGAAATTCACAAATAAAAGGACTTCCAGAGGTTAAGCTAAACAATCAGAAGCACATCACACCCCCGCAGAAGCAACCCCACACCAAACCTGTAGAAAAAATACACGCTACAAACCAAATCAGTCTGTAAACCCGAAAGCCCCAGGAAAAGGACCACTAGATTTTAAACCAGCCCACAGTAAATAACAAACCTCCTCTCATATTAGAACACAACCCCACATTAGAAAAAGAAACAAGGAACAATGTACCCTCCAGTACAAAATTCGTTGAAACAATTACACACAGGAAATCCACAGAAAGCCTTTACTAGAGTAAAAACTCGTCAAAAAACAGCTGAATAACTACTAAAAACACTAGTAACTGTAAATTACAGTCTGTACTTACCTCTAAGAACAACACACTCCGACAAAGGTAGAAAAAAAATAGATGCGACAGCTAAGCAGTTCAACCCAAAACGCATAAATCCCTCGCAACCAAACAAAGCAAATGCAACCCGCACAAACTTTCTCTGTCAAAGGAAATCAGGCGATCCCCAACACCAGCACCAAGAAACAGACTCGCGTGGTAAACCGATACAACCAGCATAACTAGGAAAATACCAACAATCTCAATGGACACCAGTCGAAACGCTCATCCTCTTAGATGAATGAGAATGAAACCAACAACAGGTTCATCTGCCATAGGAAAAAACACATAAAAAACAAATGAATAGTCTCGACACCAGCTCCGATGAGATAGAAATGTGGCATCCGCAGAAAAACCCAAATCTAATCCCTGTACCATGCATACGATCTGGTGCCAGATGAAAGGTACACGAAATAAACAGTGATTAAAAACAAAATTATTACCGATGTACTACAAAATATATCCACAGGATATGCATTTACAAACAAAGTCGCCTTATCATAGAGATCATAAATGTCAACCAGAGCCTCGATCCACTCGTCGACTAGTCATCGCTCCAGAAAACAGCTGTGAAATGTAAAATATCCCTCCCTTATGACCTTTTTTTTTTCTTTGGATATGTAGTGGGTGAAAACTGATTTTATACCATTCATGGCATGATCGACAATCTCAAAAGACAAGATTCCTCATTATTTAGGACCCTCAACTCTAAGTCTCGAAGGCATGTCTTTATTAAATTAAGATTTATTAAAATCGATATTTTATGTAGATAAGGCTTGCAATTATTTAGTATGCCAAATTTTAATATATATATTTATTGTTTACACCAAAAAAAACTTTTGTTATTAAAAAACTAAATAAACAAGTACATATTAGTCAAAGTTAAACATGACTTCTTCATATTCAACCAACTGTGATAGTTGTGAGATTTCAAGAAAGAACAAAAACTTCCACGCCTTCAAAGAAACTTGCTAGTTTCTAGTAGACCCAACATAAATGGTTCAAAATCCTCAAAAAACAAATATACAAGACTATCTAAGCTTCAATACTTAGACTAGAGATCAAAAATATTAATCAGGCCTGAATATGTTTGAAGATGGTCCATCCATTATTCTCAATTTAGCCAACCTTCTTTTCCTTTCAAAGCTGACTTTGAGAGCTTATCAACAAGTTGATCTTGTTCCTGGTAAATATGATGGAAAGAGATATGAAATAACTTCTTAAGATCTAAGTGAATTATACTGCACTAGGGTAGTAATGTGACTACTTCCTGTTAAAATAGAAGAGTCAAGCTACACTAGTTAACCTATCTAAGCAACCAACAACATATCATAAAATATAAGAACATGAAAAGAAAATGACCAATATACGTGGTTCACCCTAATGGGTTACATCCACGGGAAGGTAGTCTTCTATTATCTCCAGAATGTCTTCTCCAATCTTACAAGAGAGCAAAGCACAAATACCCCAAAGAATATAGATGATGTACAATAGTGTGACAATAGTACCATTACTACATCAAGAGAACATGATTATGTATAGACTCACTTGACCCTATTATATACTAAGAGATGAGGAGAAATTACTCTCACATATTGCATGTGGGATAATATAATTCTCCAAAATAACATCTCTTAATACAATACCATGGACAAATACTCTACACAAGTAAATACACCACCATATAACTATGGGTTAAATGCATTACTCTTTTACATAAGATTGTAGACAATTTTCGACATAATACAAAGACATTATTACCTTCCAAGGAATATAATATATTCCAAGAGTCCCCCTTAATAATGGCTGGGAGAAGGTCCCACACTAGCACTAAGGAAGGAAGGAGTCATTACTGTTCCCCCTTGATGACAACTTCTAGAAGAACCAAAGCTGAAAAAGAAGAACACTTCGGCTGATGGAATTTGATGATGAACAACCGCTTCTCACTGAATCATGAAAGTGCACACGAACCAAGTTGTACGATGAAAGACCAAACAATAAAATGCCAAGAACATGTGACGTAATCCAATCGCAAGATGCCCAGATAACCACAAGAATCATCACAACCATACATTATAGCTGAATAACTATGATATAACATCCACACCAGTGTACAGATACCTTCTGACGGCTGATACAATAGAACATGTGGCTAAGAACACCACAACAATGTACAGAAAAACCTAGATGGCCAATACAAATGCGGATAATAGACATTCTTCCAATCAAGGTGCAATATAAATATCTGTAGAAGACCTCAAACATCGAAGAAACAAGACCCCAATGGTCTATACATCGAAAATGATATCATACAGATGAACATCATGACTTTAACTGTAGAAGATGGTGCTTCATTACTTCTAGAATAAGGTGAAAGCCTAAACAAAGAAATTATCTGCACAAGAACTTTCAAGATTAAAGCATATAAATATCACAAGACAAAATTGCTCATACAGAAATGAAAATGCTTATATACCAAAGGTTAGCAAACATTATATAAATGAATGACTACATAATATGATCAAATAAAAGATTAACTTGCTCATTAAGGAAAATGAAGTTACTTTTACACATTAAGTGTTAGCCATAGCATATAAATAGTGAGCCAAATATTTCACTTAAATATATGAAAATTTAGTCATCAAGCAACTAATTTGAAGTATAGTGCATTTCTTATTAATATGAGGTTAATATGCTAGAGATGAAAGCCCTGAAAATGTCAATGCTTCCATATAGGAACGTTAGAGACAAGTAGGAACAAGATAACCTTTGCAATCATAAGAATAGAAATCTCATTGCAACAAGAACAAGGTGCTCATGATAAATAGTTCAAGATTTAAAGATTGCTCAAAGCCATACAAATATTGAGTAAAATATGATCGAAATAAACATGACATAAGATATAGATAAATTAAAATGTTCAATATTATCAACATATAGCAAATTTGTTAGATTTTTATCATACAAGCTAGCATTATGATCTTAGGATATTTAACTGAGAGAATAACATGCACAACAATAAAACACAAGAGACAAGAGACACAAAGAATTTTCCTCGGGGAAACCATAAAGGAGAAAACCCCGCAACTTCCTTAGAGATATAATCAGCACCAAAATAGAAAAGCCCAAAACAGTAAGATGATCTCCACAGCTTCTGTCTCTCTCTCTCTCACTGGGAGAGATTCTCCTCTCTCACTCATGCGCCCTAATGAGTGAGTGAGTGTGTGATAAATAGAGAGGCTCACTCTCTATTTATATTCTTTTGTTCACTTGAAGCGCACTCCAACATGTCGGCCTCACTTAACAATTACTTACTAGAGCCGACATCTCTAGGAGTGTCTAATAACCCTAGTGCCCCACAACTTGTGGGGAATTTTCCCTTTGCTCAATAAGGAGGGTTAACCTTGAATTATATGGTGGGGACTATTTCCCTGACTTACAATGAATCACCTAGGGTCGACTTCACTAGGATAGTATAATAACCCTAGGGCCCCACAACTGTGGGGACTTTAACCCTTGACCAATAGGAGGGTTACCCACAATGACTTGACATGACTTTTACATTATAGAAACTTCCCGATCGAAACATCGGGGCATGACATGACTCAATTACATTATAGACACATCCTAGAATAAACATCGGGGTACAATACATAAGATATACGGATGAATACATTCCGAAGTTACAATTACATCAACACTCCCTTTTAACTAGGAAGGTATTCTCTCGACACAATTTATTAGCGCAAGTATTCTTCTCTGTATCATCTGAATCATCGTCAAGTTCTCGTAATCTTCATCTTCAAGTCATCTTCATCTGGATCTGGATCGTCACTTGATCTGGATCATCATCACCAGATATAGATCATCACTCGATTTGGATCATCATTGTTGGATCATCATCAAGTCTAGATCATCACTTGATCTGGATCATCTCTACTGAATCATCATCAAGTCTAGATCATCACTTGATCTGGATCATCTCTACTGGATCATCATCAAGTCTAGGTCATCACTTGATCTGGATCATCATCAATTCTGGATCATCACATCTGGATCACTTGATCTGGATCATCATCACATGCTATCTCATAATGGTTCTATCTCGATTCTTCTCATCACAGGAAGTTCTATAGAGTCAATCCTATAGGCCTACCCTTCATGTAGGTCTTCATCAGGGCTTATATCTAACACTTAAGTCAGAATGGCCCACCCAGCTCTTACATCTGACCTCGTCTTGTCAAAAAGGCATGCCCAACACTCACATCTGACCTCATCTTGTCAGAAAGGCCCAGCACTCACATCTGATCATGTGTAAACACATCACGCCAGAATGGATCTTCACTTATATCGAGCATGTGCAAGCACACCGCATCGGAAAGGCTCTGCACTTACATCCAACCTCATCTTGTTAGAAAGGCACAACACTTACAGTCGACCATGCTCAAAATCACTACATCGAAAGGGCTTAGCACTTACAATCCGACCATGCATGAAGCACTGCATCGGAAAGGGCTCTACACTTACAATCCGACCATGCACGAAGCACCGCATCAGAAAGGGCATGCACTCGCATTTGATCATGGAGGAACTGATCCTACCATCACATCAGAATTCCCCCTAGTCCCAGACTAAGCTACCTGGTAACTGACCAAATGCCTCCATTCCCAGAATGGCAGTTTCCCTTACATCTGTTCTACTTGGCAGAATGGCCAGCACTCACATCTGACATGGAAGGAACTAATCCTCTCACCATGATAGAATGGCTCAGCCCTTATATCTGACCTACTTGTCAGAATGGCTATGGATCTCAGCACTCATATCTGACATGAAAGGAACCAATCCTCTCACCATGATAGAATGGCTCATCCCTTACATCTGACCATGGAAGGAACCAATCCTCTCACCATGTCAGAATGGCTATGGAACTCATCACTTTCCCTTAGAGGAAACCTCTATCTGGAGAACACCAAGCTTCTCCCTAAAGTACTCCTAGCCAATGGCTTCATCAATACATCAGCTATCTGTTCCTCCGTCGCAACATACTGGAGCTTCACTGCTCCCCTCTGCGCCATATCCTTGATATAGTGATATTTGATCTCGATATGCTTCGACTTATCATGGAACAATGGATTATTTGACAACTTTATGCAAATCTAGTTGTCACAATGTATACAAGTAGCATCCATCTGGAGATCAAATAAATCAAACAGTAGCTTCTACAGCCATATTGCCTCACAACTAGCTGAATAAGACGCGACATACTCTGCTTCAGCTGTACTTAGTGCCACATGGGATTGCTTCCTACTAAACCAAGAGATCACACCTGATCCCATACTAAAGCAACAACCTGAAGTGCTTTTCCTATCGATGGCACTGCTTGCCCAATCTGAATCAACATAACCCTCTAGGTTAGTCTTCTGATGCGCCTCGTACTTGAGCCCATAATCAACTGTACCCTTTATGTACCTTACTACATGCTTTGCAACCATCAGGTGAACATGTCTCAATGTGTTCATAGCAAAGAAAATATTTGGTACATCAAGGAACCAATCATCTGGCGATACATCATAGCATCAACCGTCTCTGATGAAGCAACACTCAATAGCTTCAGGTTCGATGCCATAGGTGTGGTCATGCAGTCCATCATCCTGAACCTCTTCAGGATCTCTATTGCATACTTCCCTTTTCCATACCTCCATGCCTAGAACATAGTGCATCGACACATAACAGGAGCATTATTGGTCTTCCACCTTCAACCTTGAAGCAAAGGTTGGAATCTGCTTTACTCTCAGTAAATCCTAGAGTCATCAGTAATCTGTCCATCATGTTGTACCATGTCGATCCTCAGGATCTTCTGCAGTTACTCCCTCTGAAGCAGAGCATCATTCTCGCTCTGTCTTTCGTGCTCTATGTACTGAAACATTCTAAACCAGAGTGACAAGTAGCTTCCTCTGCTACTAGTATCCATCTAGGATCATTGGATACCAAGATCCTCTATATTGAACTTTTATCTTCAACCTTGTAGCAAAGGTTCAGGTCTTCATCAATCTCATCATGTATGTGTTATCCCATGATGTTTCCATCTACTGCATGATGGAACTATGAACTTCTCTTCAGGTCTTGATACTGCATCCTAGACATCATTCTTCTTGAACTGGTCTTCCCTTTCTTCTTGGTTACTTCTTCATAGCTGGAAGGTTCTTTATTAATGATGTTGCTGCATTTGTCATGTTATTCTTTATTTGTCGTCACTTGTTCTTTGGAACAAGTCTCATCCTTCTTTGCTTGTAGGTGATTGTACGCGATCTTTCCTACAAGTCAAATGCATTTGTATGGTTAGAAACATTTCATAAGAAATATTCATACTGGCAAATTCTTATGCATAAATATATGATCATGCAACTACTTTAGCCAATACAACATTCATCCATATCTCACTGAAACTTTCTAGATGCCTTCCATCTCTACCAAGACAACATTGATATTGTGCACTAATCCAATATGTCAGCAAAGAGGTTTCATTCTAGATAAGTAGCAATGGAGAGTTGTATAGCACCATGAGCTACTTACCCATCACATGCATATTAGTAGTATACTGTTATTAATGCAAACATCCTATCATGCATAATACATCAATTGAATATAAACAAATGCATAACAAAACAATATCATGAAATGACAATTGAATACTTATCTTTATTTGATTCGTGGGTAGACTCCTTCTTGAGCCTTCAGCTTCATCGTCTTCTTCATTCATAATAGCATCATTTCTTATCCAAATTCTAGGATGGATAAGAAGTTATTCAAGAGTTGAGTCCTTCGTATTCCTCATCGCTTGAGGGATCTTCTCTGGATGGTGAGAGCTTGATCTTCTGTTGCTCCCATCTTCTCTTCTCTTCTTATGAGTCGAGCTACTTCTTCTTCCCAAAGTCTGGTGAAAATAATCACTTCCTTCTGGCACACATTCCTTGTATGAATGAATTCATGATACTGGGATGCCATTCAAGATGGCTATCACTTCTTATGCATTCTCCTTTTCTTCTTCTACCGCTTCAAGTTGTTCTGCATTCTGGATCTTCACATTCTTCAACTGTTTTCTCAAAGCCATCTTCTAATTTATGTTCTTATCTTCAAATAGCTTGATCAAGGAATCAAACATATTTGGTGTCTTTAGGAAAGAAATTTATGGTACAAGTTGATTCGTGATTGAATCAACAATGATCTTCTTGGCCTTGACCAAGTTCTTCTTGTGTAAGGATTTGAGCCTCGTCTCCCTCTGGAACTGGAACCTCTATACTCATGTAGGTGTCCAATCCATTTTCTTTAGAGAAATCATATACTTCCATGCTTGGAAGTCGTCAACTTCATCAATATTATCATCAAGCTGATGTGATAGATCATTTTGAAATGAGGACCTCAAATGAAAATAACAAAAGATTAGATATTACCGATTTGAGGTGTCCGTCCTGGTTCCGGAGTTGGCTGATCTAAGGTTTGTCAGAGAAACCCTAATTTTCAAAACTTGGAATCTTTTAGATATGATTGGATAGAAAGATAGATATCTTCAAATGGATCTGTCCAATGTACTCCTCTTCTAAAAACAGTGGAGGGAAGCTCCTGGAACAGGAAGCCCTAGTTTTCCAATTTCTTCTGCAGAAATGCCTATTACTATTTCTGTGGTATCTCCAAAATTACTACTTCTCTATGTCTAAAACTTCGCACTGAGGTATCCTCGCATGTCACTATTCCAAAAACATAGTTTTCATCAGAATTTGTTTCATCAATTGGGACTTATGATCCTTTTCCCAAGGTGACCTATTACATGACTGTTCAGAACAATGAAGTTGTACGTTCTTCCACGTGTCACTGGTTCATCTTCTGAGTCTGAAATTTGGACCACAGAAAGAAAATTCTGTGACCTTTCTGGAACATCTTCAGGAATTCCATTTGGAGCTCTGTATCCCAATATATATCAATTATCCCCAAGTGTCATGTTTAGGGATGAATTCTGGAAGAGGCTGGAACCCTAACTTGGAGGGATCATATCTCCCAGAATATAGCAAATGTGAGGCTAAATTTTGGAAATAGTGTAGATCATGATTTTATATTCATCATTTGCAAGTTTCAGCTCCTGATCCTTCTCCAATCTCGGGATATAGCGAATGTACCAAAACTAAAACTTAGCAGTTTTAGTATTTAGGGTTTTTCTAGCTCGGGGTCAAACTAGGGTTTGACTTTCCCAGAGTTCCACCCAACCAAAAAAATTGATCCAGGTCTCTAAACTTCAATTTTGATTAGGAGAGAAATCCTATGCTGGGGTCACTAAAAAATTCCTCTTCTGCAAGAAGCCCTAATTTCCCACACCAAAACTGAAAATGCTCGGAATCGAATTCCGCTTCGACAGAAAGATGCGCCCTTCAATGGAGAGTTAGCCTAGCATACGTTTGCTGATGGATTGTGGAGAGAGACCAAAAAAAAAAAGAATCCCTAGCTTCTGTAGCTGCACAATGTCTTCTTCTCAGTTTAGCTCTGATACCATGTTAGATTTTTATCATACAAGCTAGCATTATGATCTTAGGATCTTTAACTGAGAGAATAACATGCACAACAATCAAACACAAGAGATAAGAGACACAAAGAATTTTCCTCAGGGAAACCATAAAGGATAAAACCCAGTAACTTCCTCAGAGATAGAATCAACACCAAAATAGAAAATCCCAAAACAATAAGATGATCTCCACAGCTTCTGTCTCTCTCTCTCACACTGAGAGAGATTCTCCTCTCTCACTCATGCGCCCTAATGAGTGACTGTGTGTGTGATAAATAGAGAGGCTCACTCTCTATTTATATTCTTTCGTTCACTTGAAGCGCACTCCAACATGTCGGCCTCAATTAACAATTACTTACTAGATCTGACATCTCTAGGAGTGTCTAATAACCCTAGTGCCCCACAACTTGTGGGGACTTTGCCCTCTGCTCAACAAGGAGGGTTAACCTTGAATTAGATGGTGGGGACTATTGCCCTGACTTACAATGAATCACCTAGGGTCGACTTCACTAGGATAGTCTAATAACCCTAGGGCCCCACAATTGTGGGGACTTTAACCCTTGACCAATAGGAGGGTTACCCACAATGACTTGACATGACTTTTACACTATAGAAACTTCCCGATTGAAACATTGGGGCATGACATGACTCAATTACATTATAGACACATCCCAGAATAAACATCGTGGTACAATACATAAGATATACGGATGAATACATTCCGAAGTTACAATTACATCAACAAAATTATGATCAACTCATGATATCACTTATAAAATATTATAAAATGACTAGTCACTAATGGTTTTAATCATAGGTTCATTTCTTGTTAACACTATGTAAATATGCAAGAGATGAAATGCCTTGGAAATGTCAATGCTTCCATATTGGAATGTTAGAGAAAAATACCACAGGAACTAGATACAATCTCTGCAATACATGAAAAAGAAACTATATCCCAATTAAATAACTTATGACAAGCCAAAAAATATGATATCACATAGATTAAAAAAAATGATTTTACTTAAGAATTTAATTAGCAAGAGCATATAATGATCATAAAGATGTTACTTATAAAAGAATAATTTTTTTTACACAAAGGTTAGCAATAACATATAAATAAAGTAAATAATGATCACTAGATAACACATATGAGATTGTTCTTATAAAATTGTTTTTATAAACAAAACAAATAAAAGAACAAATTAATTATTAAGTATATTTAAAAAAATATTAAGCATTAGATGGTTTATAGCTATCCTCATGACAAAATACTAGAGATCCATGTCCTTAAAAGATGCCAATATTTCCATATAGAAATGTGAGACAAGTATATAGCAAGAACAAGAAATAATATCTTAATAAACATGATTAGAAGCAAAACCTAAATGCAAAAAATGAATAACAGAAAACTTAAATATTTTACCATACTGATATGAATTTGCAAAAAACACAGTTAGAAAAACAGTGAAGGAAAGAGAAACTTTTACTTACAACCCTTTGAAAAAATGTTCCCAGAAAAGCCCAGTCTTTTGTTCTGGTCGCGTTGGTGGATCCAAAATGGTTGTTCCAATTCCCAAAACAAGTTATAATAAAAAATAAGGTAAGAAATGACCGAGGTACGACCCTTTTTTATAACTGTTGTTTTTATTACCAAAAGGAATCCCAGAAATGCCCAGTTTTCTGTTCTGGCCACAGGGGTGGATCCAGAATGGAATTTTCAATTCCGAAAACAGGTTTAAAAAAAAAACGGTAAGAAATGACCAAGTTATGACCCTTTTGTATAACTGTCATTTTTATTACCGAAAGGAAGCCCATAAATACCTAGTTTTCTATTCTGGTCACGTCGGTGGATCCATAATGATGTTTCCAATTCCAAAAACAGGTTATAATAAAAATTTCGGTAACAATTGACTAAGTTACGACCTTTTCTTATAACTTCCATTTTTATAATCAGAAGAAAGATCTCCTTGACGAGAGCCCCGAAATCATGTAGATATACAGAAAAAAACATCAAGAAACCCTTGAAAAAATTCTGCAAAAAGCTTACACAACAAGTTAGGGCTAGGGTAAAAAAAATGCAGAAATATGCCCAGATCTGAAGAGAAGCCTAATAGATACCAAATAGAAAGCAAATCTACAACAAAATGACAATTCCCAAATGATAATCGTTATTGATTGAAAGCTATAGAAGGTACTAGATCATAGAAACCCGCTCTGATACCATGTTAGAATAGAAGAGTCAACCTAAACTAGTTAACCTATCTAAGCAACCAACAACATATCATAAAAGATAAGAACATGAAAATAAAAGGTCAAGAGAACACAGATATACGTGGTTCACCCTAATGGGTTACATCCATAGGAATGTAGTCTTCTATTATCTCCAGAATGTGTTCTTCAATCTTACAAGAGAGAAAAGCACAAATACCCCAAAGAATATAGATGATGTACAATGGTGTCACAATAGTACCACTACTACATCAAGAATACATGATTATGTATAGACTCACTTGACCCTATTATATACTAAGAGATGAGGAGGAATTACTCTCACATATTGCATGTGGGATAATATAATTCTCCAAAATAACATCTCTTAATACAATACCATGGACAAATACTCTACACAAGTAAATACATCACCATATAACTATGGGTTAAATGTATTACTCTTTTACATAAGGTTGTAGACAACTTCGACATAATACAAAGAAATTATTACCTTCCAGGGAATATAATATATTCCAACACTTCCATATTAAAGTCTCCTTGTACCCATACTTGAGAGTCACCATAAACTTTAAGAGTCACAACACAAAAAATTGAAGCAATCTTGCAAAGACACCAAAGAGCTAAAAACTCTACCTTTGTATTTGAACCTACTCCACACTGAAGTTGTAAATTGTAACTATGGGAATTGTTAATCTTAAGGACTACACCAACAACAAAAAGTCCATCCATAGTTGCACCATCAAAGAAACCAAAAGAACCTGTGTTCTAAATGTCTTTTAATACTCTTGGTTTTGTAGAAGAATATTTTTTCAAGTGAAACTCCTTTTCCAAATTTAAGATATGACCGCAAATTGAGCTCCGATCCTTAAGATAGTCTTCAACGATGTTAGTATTCCTAACATTCCAAATTTTCCAAGAGATAATTGCAGGTAAAGAATGAAAATATTTGCAATTTTTAAACCACATATAACAAGAAATGATTAAAATTATCTCCTTCCCAATTTCTATGAATCTTAAAAATAATACACAAAGTCTTCCAAATGTTGACAGTAAAACTACAATTAACCAACAAATGATCAACTGTTTCTTCTACCTTTCTATAGAGTGAGCAAAAGTTTTTCCCAATCCATATTTTTTTAATGATGTTGTCCCAAGTTTTCAGACAATTTTGTAGAGATAACCACATAAAACATTTTATTTTCAGTGGGATTTGTCAATTCCATAATGTTTTATACCAACATTTATGAACAATACATGAGCAATTCTGAACCAGGGATTGATAAGCAGAATTAGCAGTGATAAATCTAGATTCACAATTAGCAGACCAAATCAAAGTAAATTCTTCATGAGAGACTCTACAACTTGCAACATTAAGTCTATTAATATAAAATTCCTTCCAAGGCTTGATCTTGAACCAAGCCCAAGTCTTTTTCCAAATACCAATAGGAACTTTCCTTGTTGAGCCAAATGGGTTTTTTTATATGGGAAAGAGTGTAATAACCAATCTCGATCAACCAACTAATTTGTAACATAAGGAGAGAGTTTGTAATCATCCTCCAAACCAATAATGGGATCGATACCAACAAGAACATGCTTTTCATTACAAACTTGCCAAGTGAGAAACTGACTCACCCAGTTATAGAGGTTCATAAAACCTTTCCAGATTGGAGACATATTTCTAGATTTATTTTTTGGAAATATTAACGAGTCTATAACGTTCATATTTATGTATTTTTCAAATAAAATTGAAGACCAAAGAGTGTTTCCAGTCAGCCCATGCCAAAAAATCTTAATTATTAGTGTAGAGTTGAACCAATGTAAGTTTTTAATGCCCTAACCACCCCAATATTCTGGCATAGAAATCTTGTTCCAGCTAGCCATAATGAGGTTTCATTTTTTTTTCTCCACCTGTCCATAAGAAGCTGAAAATTAACCTTCTCAATTTGATAATAATGGAATAAGGAACCTACAGTAGAGAAAACCAGTAGTCTAGAATACTAATGAATATTGATTTTGTGAGAGTGAGCCTTCTACCAATCGAAAAAAATATGAAAGTCCAGTTTTGTACTATTTTTTCAAAATTTTCCAGTAGCCACTTCAAGTCATGAACTCTATAGTCATTAGGTTTCATGAAAAAACCTAGATATTTGAAACCGGTTTCGAGTTCCAAAGTTTTATAGGGAAGGATGGAGGTAATACTGTCAAAGCTTTCTTTTCCTAGCTTATGATGGTGGAAACTAGATTTCCTTATACTTACAGGCATCCCAAAATCTTTTCAAAAAATATTGATTAACTCCTTATAACAAACCCATTCTTTCAAAGTATAGATATCTATACCAAGCATCAAAACATCATCAACAAATATTAAATGAGTAATGTACCAATTTTTACTGATTTTCACTCCCTTGATCTTCTCTTTTTTCTTTGTTTCTAAAATAATCCTACTTAGACCTTCTATAACCAACAAAAAAAGTACGGGGGAAAGAGGACAACCCTTCTTGATTCCTCTCCCACTT
Organism: Pseudotsuga menziesii; assembly: GCA_001517045.1. Classification (NCBI taxonomy): domain Eukaryota; kingdom Viridiplantae; phylum Streptophyta; class Pinopsida; order Pinales; family Pinaceae; genus Pseudotsuga; species Pseudotsuga menziesii. The sequence goes on along the minus strand of LPNX010986591.1, from coordinate 25,446 downwards.
CTGAAAAACTCAGTGGGGGCACCATTAACCAGAACAACAAATTGAGCTGAAGTAACACAAGCCATGATCCATTTAACCACCAACACAGGCATACCAATTTGATAAAGAATTAACCTTAAGAAATTCTAGTCAACTCTATCAAAATATTTTTCCAGATCTATCTTCAAAAACAAAGATTTCAATTTCTTATGTTTAATGGAATGAGTATCTTCTTGAGTTATCTCGATTGCATTTAAAATTTACTTCCCATTTAAGAAACCAAATTGTTCTAAATATAAACTATTTGAAAGAACATGTTTAATTCTGATGGAGATGATTTTTGAAATGAGCTTAGGTTACATAACGGAATTGGTCTAAAATTAGCAAAATTTTAAGGCTTATTACATTTTGGAACCAGGGCGAGGAAAGTAGAGTTGACATCCCCCAAAACAAAACCTTCACATCTAGAAAAATACACCATAGCTAGCAGATCTTCCCTGTGATATAAAAAAAATGGAGAAAGAGATTGGTAGTCCACCCAAGAGGGCCCAAAATTTTCTACTTTCAAAAAAAATTAAATCATCCTCATTTTCTTTCAAAATTAAAGATGTGTAGATTAAATTATTAGAGCATGGTTTCTTCCCGCGAAATATCTGTATATTCTTGTCAGGTCGATTTGATGGGTGAGATACTTGGTTGGTTAGATATTTATTTTGGACACCACCAAATGACTGAAACTTCCCACTTAAGAGAAAATGTGGCTACTCAGTACAACAATTATGTACTTAATTATAGCTAAGGGATTGTATATATATAGAGAGAGAGATCCGGTAATAGGAGGAGGGTGGCATTTTATTTTAAGCACTTCATGCAAGTTAATCATTTGGTCTTCCCAACCCCGACACTTGATGACCCAGATCGCCCTTGATGGTTGATAATCAATGACTAGATGGGTGGCTCACACTAATTCAGATAATTAATATAATTAAAGTTCAAACATATCATACACAGAAATCTACCGAAACTTGCATTAAAGCGCTTGTTATTCTTCTGGTGGCTAATTTCATCTCAAATTTACAATATTTGACCATAGAGGCATAGACAGAGATGCATTGAAGGATTTTCAACCGATGAAGAACAAGCATTGAATGTTATCAACTGACTAAACATGAAATGTTATCATTAAAAATTATTGAGAGTTGAATGTCAAATGATGGATAAATATGAAATACTATGATTGAAACAATTATTTCACATTGGTGAGTAAACAATTAGGCTCCGCACATGCACAGTAGAGACCTTGACCTTGCTTGCGATTTTGCTGACATGATAAAGATCAGAACCCCATTTTCCACACATGATATTCAAGGGTGAGTCGAGCTCCAAGCGTGGAATCCGTGGATGATTGAATCAAATTTGAAATTTCAACGACGATCCACTAAATCAAACACGGTGACATGATGCAACACGATCGACATGATCAAACACGGTGACATGATTTATATAACAAGGTGAAAGATAATCCCAATGTCAATCTAGCAAAATATTATGACCTACATAGCTCAGAGACTCTGGCTTCTCCACACCGTCGGTGCATGGGCACCAAAGCCCGAGGGAGATGTTAGCCTCCGTACACCAATAAACGATTAAATAAGTAATTTAAGTAGAATATTTTTTAATATATAAAAGTCAATTACTATGTTGAACTTTATATATTTGAAAATATTTGTTTGTACAACCGAAACTAATAGTGATGAGCGAATGCTATACAGTGTCCTCCTGAGGACATAACAAATAAGAGCCATGAGATGGTAAATGTCTTTGATATTGCCATCTGATATTGCAAGAGGATATTTGGAAATATCATGTTCCAAACTTTTGAATTTGTGTAGTTCTATTCTACAAAAATTTATTACGGGAAAAGCACTAGCAAGGGGAAACATGATGAGTTCAACAAACACACGGATTATAGTCTTATTACTACATTCTTAGCCTATACTAACACTGATCCATATTTATGTGAGAACAAAATGAAAGAACGTATATAGAGCCATAAACACAAATATATTACAAATAACACAATGATACAGTAAACACATATCCTATTAAATGGCGGAAATGGAATAAACTCTAAATACAAAGCTAGAATGGTGGTAGCTATCTATGAGAAGAGATGTTGTTGCTTCGCTCATCTGTGCCAAGATGAATTCAAAATGAGACCGAAGGGGTTTATAATAATCATGAGGGAAATAACCCTAAATGTCCAAAACATAACCCTAGAAGATGAACCATCATAAAATTTGCTACCTCAAGGTGGTTAGTTGAACATTCAATTTTCAAAGGTCATACCTTTTGCATACGATCTCCATTTGGGGAGTTTGATAACCCATTGAAAAGGTATATTTGAGCTTTACATATTTCGAATGGGGCCAAAAGCATGCAATTGGAAATCATTTGGCCCATTGAATCGCCAAAAAATGTCATTTAGGGCCACAAAATGGTCCCAGAAGTTTAGGACCTGAAAAACCGTAGAAAAATTACTAGAAAATTGCCAAAATGGACAACTATTTTGAGCCAATGGAATAGCTGGGTGGACATCGATCTCCATTAATATCAATCCTTCCTCCTTAGGAAGCAATAGTATCCATTGCATCAAATCTTGTATCAAATTTCGAATTGTGTGTTGAGTGGATCTCTTGGTGTGGCATTCGCTGAAATGAAAATGATGCCTTTCTTTGACATCTTCAGAGGGATGTAATTATTATTGATGGATGCATTGGAGTTGTTAAACAATTATGGTTGTTGTGTTATCCCTTGTTTTAACTGGTATGGATGATTTATTTCTGGAAGAGCACCTTGAATGTGTGGCATTTCACTGTAGAGGTACTCAGATAGATAAGTCAACAATGACTTTGTGTTCTTCTTGTTTCTACTGAGCAGAGGGACCCTTTGTAGAGGGTGTGGAGGTCTATGTCATATGACGTTCTCCTTTAGAGGAAATTGTGAAGAGAGATAATTTCACGGTGTGGGATATTATCTTCCTACCCCACGAGACTATGGTAGGTGTAACTGTCTCTGGTATCCGATAGAGTTGTCCTCCCAAAATGATAATGACACTATGAGGTCATAATTCATATACAACATGATGCTTCCACCTATATGGCTGTCCTAAAAGAACATCGCAGAATTCAAGTGGGCCCACATCACACAATACCTCGTCTTTGAAAGGATTGATGTCATATGGTAGGCGGCATTTCTTACTAATGCGGACACCTCATCCTTGGATTATCCAACTGATGTTGTAGGGTTGCGGGTGTGGTGTTATCAAAAGCTCCAATTTCTTGATGACTTATGCTAATATTAGGTTCTTTTAGCTGTCATAGTCAACAACAAAATGTAAGGGGTTTACCTTCACTCACATCTGTGAGTGGAAGATATGTTCATTTGTCTCTAACTCTTTAGGACGAGTCTTGTTGAATATGTGTGGTAGAAACAATGACACTCAGTTCCTCATCAACTATTTGCTTCCCTTGATCCACGGACGTGACATTGGGTTCTTAATTGGAATTGAGATATGATTTCGAAGATTTGATTTCGATCTCCAATGACTGCTTTGAGCGGCATTCATCAGTGTTGTGCAAGGGGATTTTGTGGAACTCGTACAACTTCCCAGTGTCCTTCTTTGTCTTTACATTACCATTATTTTCTTATGGTTGGGACTGGTTGTCCTTTCCCTATCCCGTGTTCTACGAGCCGTGGTTTCCCTTGCCTTCCTTCTTCGATGGAGTCACAGGTCCAAATTCTCGTTTATTCTTTTACCTAAATTTATCCTCGATTTTGACAACATATTGATAGGAAGATCCCAATGAAGAGATGTCTAGGATGTCCATTTATGTTCATATATACTGATGTAGGACACTTCGATATTTCAGTACCCAACGTCACTCAGATTCCTTGATACCCACCTTTGTGTGCAAGGTATGAAAGATGTTGGTGTACTCCAACATCGTTTGGTCCCTCTCTTGATGCAAAATGGTCCATTTTGTGTATTGGTCATCATAGTTTCCCACAGGATAATACTGTTCCTTGACGACATTTATGAAAGAGGACCAAGTGGGATTGACCTTGAACATTCTAGACTCGTCTGATGAGTTTTTCACACAATAAGTATCCCACCAATTTTTGACATGGGGGACCGCTTTAAAGAGAGAAAAGGTGATATTTTCCTTATTCGAGAAATTGTGGACCCATGTTAAACTTGAATTTACCAAGAAACAAAGGGATCAAAAAAATATCGAGGTGTAATATGTTATGAAAACATTAAAAAAAAAGATAAAAAAAATACACTTCAAGAAATTGGATCCCTCTCAATGCTTGGTAGATCCAGGTTTAAGATGAATCTATGTGGGTTATTATTCTACAGTTTTCATTTCTTATTATGTGTGAAGTTCATTTCTGCAATTTAATTTTAATGCATAGATATTGATTTCAATGTTTTTTTTACAATCCTTGAGCTGAATGCAATGACCATATTTATTTTTTTGGATTATAAACAATAACGTGTATATCACAAGGTAGCTTTTAGGTTTAATTTATGCCATTTACCTTTATGTCAAACTGTGGTGTGAATATCAATTTATGAAAAAGTGATTTAGGATTTCAATTCTGTAGTTAGTTTTAATCCACATCGATGGGGTTACTTTTGGAGATAATTGATTCGTACTCCTAATACCTGCATCTAGTGAGAATTTACTTTCCCACACAATGTGAACTAGTTTGAGAATTTACTTTTCTCACACAACGTAAAATAGTTTTATAATTTACTTTTACAACATAGTGTGAATTAGTTTTAGCATTTACTTCCCATCATGATGTGAATTTACTTTCTTGTTGTGTGATTTGCTTTCTTTGGAACCTAATTTCAGTAGTTGTTTAGCTGGCTAGTTCCTTTTCAAGACTATGTAACTATTCATACGAATGTTTGTAAGTAAGGTCATTAGACTACAAATTCACAATAGATAAACCAATGTAAGAGAGGATTGTGGCTTGCACATACAGTGCACGGTAACTCACAAGCTCCCAACGAACCTCAAGTTAACAATTAATGTATAGATTGTTTAGTTTCCTATTGATAAATTATAAGGTAATTAAAAATCCCGTCATTTTGGCTCCGTTGCCAGAGAGTTTGCATGGTGAATGTAATCCTTTATGTTGATTGACTTAGCTATATATGAGTGTGATTTTTATTTTTAGTGAGCTTCCTTTAGTTTTGATAATTGTTTGTTTGATTCTTCATTTATTCCTACATAGAATTTCGTTTGAGGGATGGAGGTGTAGAGACAAGTAAGATGCAAATACGACCTCACTATAGGATTGTTGCAGTTTAATAACCCACCACAAGTCTCTGCAAATATAAACATGTTAATAATTCATGTATAGAATTAGAGACAATAGGGGGTGATTTTTTTATGCCTTCTCTTTTCATGAATAAAAATAAAAACCAAAGATGATAATTCTGTGGTGTAGTAAGAGTCACCCATATTACTAATTATTATTTTGTAGGAAGCTTGGTACACTACAACAAAACATGAAATTAGTGCCTTAAATAACACCATAATTTAGTTTATTTTAGTTCACAAATTGGGAACTTTTTCTTGTGGAAAAATCAACTCCATAGTGCATGTTTGCTTTGGGGATAGAAATAGCCTTAGATCTAACGCCTAGTACAAGGACGGATATTGCTCCGAAAATGTGGCGTCTAAAACAATGCCATATTTTGCGCCTAGATTAGCTCATAATTTAGAGCCTAGATTGGAATAAAAAATAATGCCTAATATGACTTCCAATTTTTCTTCCATTTCTACTTCTAGTATTTATCCTAGTCATGCTTATTGTTTTTCTTCTAGTATTTCTCCTAGTCATGCTTCCTATTTTGCTTCTAGTATTGATCCTAGTTGTGCTTCCTGTTTTGATTTTGGTAATGCATCGAAAATAACTTCCTTTTTTGCTTCCTAAATGACACTAAGCTTTGCTTCCATTATGGCGTCCCTTGTTGATTCCAATTTTGCTTCTGGCTTTGCTTTTGGTTTTGCTTCCAATTTTGCTTCCAATTTTTCTTCAAGTTTGGATTTTGATTTGCTTCCATTTTTTCTTCCACTTATACTTCTTATTTTTCTTCAAGTTTTGTTTATGATTTTACTTCAAGTTTTGCTTCTAATTTTTCTTCTAGTTTTACATCTTTTTTCTTCTTCTAATATGTCTTCTATTATGACATATTTTGTTGCTTTTAAAATTGCTTTCATTATTACTTTTTTTTTTCTTGAATAGATTATGTTTTTGCTTCTTATGTAGTGTCAACTTTTCGTTTTGAGATTTCTTTTGGTTTCTATATAGTTTGGATTCCATTGTTAGTTCTGTTTTTGCTTCCAACCATGCTTCTTATTGTGCTCTGATATATTAATTTAATACCTTTTATTTCAATTTTATTAGTTAAATATATCATGCCTCTTAAATAACTTATACGATTATAGAGTAAGTCATATTGCATTTGATATATTTTATAAGATAACATTTATAAATAATTTCTAGGGGAATAAACATTCATACAAACTCACAATGTCATTATACATATTAAATCACTATCAAAATAAAATCTACAACAAACAATATATATAAATAACAAGATAATTTGACCGGGAGGGGGGAAGGCCACCCCCTCCCGGTCAAGCGTTCCAGCTCTCAATCCAAGGATGACATGGGAAACCCTAGTAGCAGCGGAAGCTCCGGTAATGATAACAACTCAGATGAAGGGGTGAACAACTCCAAATATCAGGGCGAGCATCTGGGTATAGGCTTTGGCACCCCGATTACCAAGGAGCCATTTGTGAAATTCTAAGTCCATGTTTTATGTTCCAATATTTCATCTTTTGGGTGGTTTCCAGGATCAGTGCTCTTCAGAGAAGTTTTAATATGTTCATCCATAAGTTTTTTGTAAACATTTCAAAACTTGATTTTGTATGGATCTATTTTCCCTATCATAGGGAGGATCATCTTAACAGTTATAGGCTCTCTTTCCCCTTCAAAAAAACTGGTGATCTTTCTTTGATTTTGCTTTCCTGCAAAAGGGATACATAGATTTGTACTTTTATATGTAACATTATTTCCTTTTAATATGATAGACCTGAAATTACAACAACAAAAAAAACAAGATAATTATTATAACATGATCACCACTTATAATTAAAACAAGTGAGTCAAATATTTGTAATTTAATTGAATTTGTCAACATCCATCCTTATGAGTAAATTAAAATCATCATATGTAATAAATATCCATCCAAAAATTCAACCACTTCCAATATATATAAATTGACAAGTCAATATTGATAAGTTCATCATCATATATAACTAAAACAAATGAAAGTCAAATATGACATTATACCTATAACATGTCAAAATGATACATGCCCAACAATCAACATAAGTCAAAATGATACATGTCCAAATGACATAAGTTAAAATGATAAATAATGTATGTCAAACTGATACATATCAAAATGATACAAGTCAAGATGATACATGTCCAAATGATACAAGTCAAAATGATACGTGTGAAAATGATACAACTCAATAATATGGCATTATTGGTGAAAATGATACATATTATAAAATAGTAAACATAAAAAGAGTGTCATGTGTCAAAGTATTTGATAAACAAATATTTTAAATATTAAATGTAAAATTACTTAGCTATTCATAGGGTCACACCATTCCATTGAAATGGTGTGTTTATACCTATAAAGGGTCTTTCTTATCCTATGTACAATCATCCTAATATATCAATTATTCATGGCTTCTTCGATTCATTGTGGGTTCATAAATTAAGACCACTTCAAGTGGTATCAGAGCCGTGCCACTCCTCGGAACCTTCCGCAATTCACCCATCTCAGCATTCTTCCTTCTGCTCATCTCCCTTCTTCCCATCTCCTCCACTGCCGTCCTCTCCCATCGTCCATCCTCCCCATATCCACCATGCCCCCCTCTTCCCTTCTCTCCCATGCTCCCCTCGCCATTTTGCTTCCCTCTTTTCTGGCTAGCTACATTCCATCAACGCTTCTCTCTCTCATGTCATGCACCCTCCTGCTACACTCCCTTCTTCCCCCATGTGCCCTCCTCCTGCGCTCCCTTTTCGTCCTCCCTTCTGTACACCTCCGAAACCAGCGTCCAAATTCTCCACCCCCATGACCTCCCCTCACGCCTTTTGTTCCTGCTTCCTCTCCCTTCCATCGTATTCATCCTCCCTCCACCACAGTTCCATCAACCTACACACACACAAATTAAAATTTAATAAAAAAAAATTATTATTATTATATAATAATTAATTTTATAAAAAAAAATCTATTTTATTATTATTATATAATAAGTGATTTTATTAAAAGTATCTCCAAGCTAATATATATACATATATATATATATATATATTGATTTTCACCATTATCTCGCAAATTCCTCCCTGCACTAGAAATATGTCAGAGATGAAGGAAATTAAGGATTGAATGGATATTTTGGGAAAAAACCAATTCCATGATTCCAAAAATCTCGAAGGCTTACACTCAAGGCTGGACCAAATTGAAGGAGAGCTACATAAAGGAAAAGAAGAATTATCAGACACCGTAAAAAAGGAAGTCAACGAAGCTGTATATTGGGAAATGGAAGGAGTAAGAAGAGAAATGTCATTAGGGTTTGAAACTAGATTAAGAAAACTCAAATAGTATTTAGAAGGAAAAATGACCACAATAGCTAGAAATGTGTTAAGGGAAGACCAACCATCCTCAAGTTCAATAAATGCAAACCATCATAAGACAATTCCTCCTCAAGGGGAGATCCGACAAGAAGAGACTGATCACGATCATTCCCCCAATCCTGAACAACCGTCCTCTCCTTGAAGGCCACACATAGGCGGATATCAAATGAAACCCAAGTTAGAATTTCTAAAATTTGATGGCAAAACAAAACCGAGTGTGGCGTGGATCAACAAGGAAGAAGAATGTTTCTCCATACACAATATCATATCCAACGAAGAGACGATAAAGTATGCCTTGATGCATCTAGAAGTTCGGGCATATAACTGGTATATGTGGTGGAAGGTTACAACATGAGAAACTATGATCCACTAGAACACGTTTAAACAAGACTTCTTTAAAATGTTCGAAGACTTAAAGGAAAAGGACTTCTTTGCAAGAATCATGACATTGTAGCAGAAAGACAACGTCGATGAATACACCGACGAGTGGGAAGCCCTAGCGACACATGTTCCAGAACTCACATATAGTCAATGCCTACAAAATTGTGTGTACAGACTAAAACCCTATATCATTGATGAACTCGACTTAGTAAATGTCTCAACCTTGGACAAGGTGAGACACAAGGAAAAAATCATTGAGGAACAAATAAAAAGGATGTGGAACAAAAACCATGATAAAGATCGAAAGCTCATCCAAAATACCAAAACTGACACCAAATACAGGCCACCACATTTAAGAAGTGACAACAAATCCACTTTAGAAGTCTAACGAATGAAAGAATGAAAGTGTAAATATTACGGAGAGAAGTGGGACCCAAGACACAAATGTTTGAAAAAGAGACCACCAATAACCTATATCAATGTGAAGCAGAAGAGGAAGGAAATTCATACAGCGATGAGTCCTACATAGAATAAACATGTGGCATCCAAAACCCTCTGTCAGATTCTGAAGATGAAGAAACACCCAAGATATCGATCGCATCCATAACTGGAATACACCAACCACTTAAATTAAAACTTAAAGGGCATATAAAAAATAACAATGTTGTCATCTTATACGACACAAGAAGTACTCATAATTTCACTGATGTAAGTGTTGCAAAGAGGTTTAACCTTTTCATATATATAGTAACTAACATGAAGGTAATGGTCACAGATGGAAAGAAGATAAAAAAAAGTGGGAGAATGCCACAAAGTTAAGCTGCAAATACAAAACTATAACCTTGAGTCAGAATTTTATGTAGTACCCTTAGGAGGCGTTGATGTAGTATTAGGAATTCAGTGGCTGCAAACAATAGGTACCTACTCATCCAAACACCAATAACACTTTATAAAGTTTAGGTGGCAAGGATAAAAATACAAGTTGTATGGGTTCCAACCCCCTCGCACACAAATTGTTCCATTCCACAAAATGGAGAAGCTAATTCGAAAGGGAGCACCAACATATCTCATACAATGCCAAGAGATGGAATTATTAACTTCAAAAGGGGTTAAACCAGGTCAAACAAAGATCCAAGGACTAATAAAAAAGTACAAAAAATTATTTGAAAATATCCCCATGGAGTTACCACAAGAAAGGAATATCGAGCATGTCATCGAAATCAAGTCCGCATCAAGCCCCGTCAATGTTAATCCCTATAGGTATCCACACCATCATAAGACATAGATTGAAATATTAATCCATGATTTGCTAAAGTGTAGAGTGATTAGAGAAAGTCAGAGTCCTTATGTTGCACCAATAGTATTGGTACGAAGGAAGGATGGGTCATTTAGGCTATGCATCGACTATAGAGGACTAAAAAGATAACTATTAAAGACAAATTTCCCATTCCCTTCATCAATGAAATGTTGGACGAGATTCATGGTGCAAGGTACTTTTCAAAACTAGATTTGTTATCAGGGTATTATCAAATTAGAGTAAGGATAGAGGATGTGGAAAAAACAGCCTTCCAGACCCATGAAGGAAATTATGAGTTTAAGGTAATGCCTTTTGGGCTAACTAACACTCCAGCGAAATTTCAAGCAACCATGAATAACTTATTTCAGCCATTCCTAAGGAAGTTTGTACTAGTTTTTTTTTATGACATCCTCATAAACAGTAAGACATGGAAGGACCATCTCATACATTTGGAACAAGTACTCTCTATTTTAAAAGAAAATCAGTTCTACGCCAAGATGTCCAAATGCACATTTGGTAAGGAAGACGTGAACTATCTTGGTCATGTAATATCCAAGGAAGGAGTTAAGGTGGACCCAGAAAAATTAAAATCAATCATAGAGTGTCCCAAATCCACTAACATATCCAAATTAAGGGTATTCCTCTGACTAACCAGATATTACCGAAGATTCATACAAAATTATGCATACATAACCACCCCCTTATCCAACCTTCTAAAAAAGAATGCATTCTAGTGGAGTGAAGAAGAAGACAAGTGTCTTGAGGCACTGAAAAGAATTATGTCCTCCACACCTATACTAGCTACCCCAGACTTCTCCAAGCCTTTTGTAATATAATGTGATGCTTTAGGTTATGGTTTGGGAGTAGTACTAATGCAATATGAGCACCTGATAGCCTTTGAGAGCATAAAACTAAATAAAAGAGAACAATTGAGGTCTATATATGATAAGGAAATGTTATCCATTATGCGTGCAATAATAAAGTGGCAACAATACCTCCTAGGAATAAAATTCATGATCCACACAAACCACAATAGTGTTCAATACCTACTTCAACATAAATGGATAGAAAAAATCGTTGCTTTCGACATGGAAATAATACACAAAAAGGAAAAGAAAATGTAGTTTCAGATGCACTCTACAGAAAAGATGAGGATATGAGCTCTTATTCTATTTCAATTATAATTCTAGAATGGCTAGATGAAATACGAAGTGAATATGCCAGGGACCTAGAGACATGCACTATAATTAACAATCCCAATCATGAACCCAAGTTTTAATTGAAAAAGATATCCTTTGGTATAAATGGAGTATTTATACAAAATCAAACTCTAAATTCAAGGCTAAAGTAATGACGGAATCCCATGATTCACCAGCTGCAAGACACGTGGGATTCTTCAAATATTACTATAAAGCAAGAAGATCATTTTTTGGAAGGGAATGTGAAAAGATATCCAATATTATGTGGCAGCGTGTGACATATGCCAAAGGAACAAAAGCGAAAATATTTTAACCCCAGGGTTACTTCACCCCCTACACATTCCCAACTAGAAATGGGAAGAGATATCAATGGACTTCATCGATGGGTTACCTCCACCGACAAGAAAGGAAAAAATCTTTGTAGTGGTCGATCGATTAACCAAATTTTCACACTTCATGGCAATAAAAAAGACAAACATGACAAAAAAAATTGCAGATACATTTTGCAAGAATATCTACAAATTACATGGCTTCCCAAAGGTGATCGTCATCAACAGAGATGCAAAATTTAATGGAAATTTTGGAGGGAATTTTTCAAACAAGTAGGCACATGAATCAATATGAGCTCATCTTACCACCCCCAAATAGATTCTCAGACCAAAGTCATAAATAAATGCTTAGAATCCTATATATGTTTTTTTGTAATATATAAGCAAAACCATTGGTCTCAATGGTTACACCTAGCAGAATGGTGGTACAATTCAATGTACCACACCTCCGCAAAAATGACCCCCTTCCAAGATTTATATGGGTATGAACCTCCAAATTGGAAGGAGTTAGTTATAAACAACACTAATGTTTCGAAAGTAAGGAACCAACTAGATAAATCTAAAAAAATGATTGAATTACTAAAGGACAACTTAGTCACGACACAAAACCGTATGAGGAAACAAGCAGATCAACATAGAACCGAGAGAGAATTTGAAGTAGTATCTTGGGTGTTTGTACGAATCCAACCCTATAAACATGTATCTCTTAAACAAGGAGGAAAAAACAAGTTGGTCCCAAAATGTTATGGACCATACCAGATCACCAAGAAGATTAGTCAAGTTGCGTATGAATTACACTTACTTGACAAAATTCATATCCACAATGTCTTCCATGTTTCATGTCTCAAAAAAATGTTGGGGACACATCAAACGGTGAAAACAATACTTCCTATGTTAGATGACGAAGGAAGGATCATTTTAGAACTAGAGGCGATCATTACAACTAGAGAAAGAAGACTTCATTCTTGAATGCTCAAAGAATATCTCATCAGGTGGAAATGTTTTCTAGATGAAGATGCATCATGGGAGACCGAACATTTTCATCAACTATATACGTCGTTACCTTTTCTTTGAGGACAAAGCATTCTAAAAGACAATGACAATGTTATGTACCTAAGTATTTAATAAACAAATATTTTTATATTAAATGTAAAATTACTTAGCTATTTATAGGGTCACACCATTCCATTGAAATGGTGCGTTTAGACCTATAAAGGGTATTTCTTATCCTATTGTACAATCATCCTAATATATAAATTATTCATGTCTTCTTCGATTCATTGTGGGTTTAGAAATTAAGACCACTTCAAAGAGGCATCATAACGATATATCATCAATGATCCATGATGCAATATATATGATCAATTATGTCATTGGTTACTACCAACAACTACCTCATTATCATCATCACCATCATGATCATCATCAACATGATCATCATCATCTTCCTCAGTGTCTCATGCATTGGCCTCATCATCATCATATCCCACGTCGGTACCCGACCCAACATAATATGGAACTATATCATCATCTGGATCAACTAAATCTTCTAAAAGACCAGTGTTCTACAAAAAACATTAAAAATGAAAAGTTATTATTTATTTCATGCAATAATTAAATTTTATGTTATATTTCTAAAATTGAAACATATGAAACAAAACCATAATCATATTACATCAATATCAAAGTGTATATACCATAATAAAATTTCAAACAAGTTATAGCTAAGATGTCATTGGAATGATGTAAAACATGCAACAATTCTAATAAATGTTAGTAAAGATGATTAAAAACAAAATTGATATACAATTTAACTATCAACTGTAAATTCTAGAAACTTGAGTTCATCTATGTTGTGGCTAACTGCTAAAGCTCTATTCAAATTATCTGAGTATCCAATCTCTTCCAGCTGGGTCCATTCCCACCAAGTGGGTTTGCTAAGGCGGTCCTCTTTCCATCTCAAAAATGTTGCATAACTAGCCCTATGTCCTCCAGTCAATATACAAAGAGGTATAACCCATACTATATACAATGGTCCCTCTCTGATACCAAGTATGATGGAGTCCTCAACCTACACAATTCCCTCTGGCCATAACTGTACAAATTTCCTCTAAACTCAACTATATAACCTTGATCCTCCAAGGCTGAAACTGAGATCACATTCACTCTCAGTCGAGGAAAATATAGAACATGATGAAAGTCTAGAGTCCATCTTGACTCTAACTCAAATACAACAAAACCCTATCTTCTACTAACTTCTCCTTCTATGTGGTTCCCACACTTCACCAAGCATCTAGTAGCCATTGATACAGGAGGTTGAAATAAATCATAGTCCCCTGTCATATGGAATGTGGCATCACTGTCTTGATACCACCCATCTCTAGAAAGATCCTATGAATCCAGGAGTAAGACATACTCCTTGAAAAGTGTGGAGAATACTCGAACAACCTGAAATAGATAAACAAGGGATGTTAGTTATACTCAATCATACTTATCAGATTACTATAGGAACATTTTTTTATCATTGTTTAATAAACCAAATAACACCAAAATTATTACAATGCAGTGAAATAGAGAATCATTTAACCACACATCAATTTACATGCTCTTATTTCAGAGAACAATCTCAACAATTTTTTTCTCAATTTCCATGCTCCTGCTCCAGTTTGCATCATTGTGCCTTCCCACATTCTCAGACCCAAATCCTTCCAATGATGCCACCATGGAGTCAACATTGTTGTATGCAATGTTCACCAATTTTGTTTATGTGAAGGAAATCAATAATTTTTCATAACTATAGATTTTCTCAAATCAAACCAAATGTCCCATTGATATTGCATTCTCACATGAAACATTAATGATTTATTTTGTGCACGTGTAGCAAGTTCTCAAAGTTACCCTAAATGGCCCAGGGGTGCTTGGAAAAAAATGGCCACATAACAAAAACCATGTCTCCAGACGTGAATCTATATATTTAAATGGATTCAGGATGTTGGGTTTCATTTGGGGGACCCCTCCATACTATGGCTCACTTGTTGAAAATGGTCCTATTGTGCCATCTTTGGGACTTGTGTTTTGCTTAGTGAAGGCCTTGCCAATTTTGCACAAGGGGGTCAAATTTGAGTTGAACTCTTCCGTGCAACCGTGGATAACATGGATACATATACAATGGCCATATGCACATGTGGGAGTTGTAAAAACTTGGTTACATTACCCGATTTGGGTTTTGTGCACCTGTACTAAGTTCTTAAAGTGTCCCTGAATGGCCCCATGGTTCCTAACAAAATGGCCACATAACCAAAATCATGTCTCAAATTTGACCCCCAGGGTTTCGTGCACTCGCACCAAGTTCTCAAAGTGTCCCTGAATGGCCCCGAGGTGCTTAGAAAAAATGGACACATAACCAAAACCATGTATTTGGTTATGAAGCCAACGATTCTAATGGATTTAATGTTAGGTTTTAGATCGGGGACCCCCTGTCACTGTGACTCAATTTCCCAAAAGAAGTCTTAATTTGTTGTTTCCAGAACTTGGTTTCTGCTCAGTGAAGGCCTTACCAATTTTGCACAATGGGATCAAATTTGAGCCAAAGATTTTGTGCAATCATGGAAAACATGGATACATCCAAAATGGAAATATGCATGTGTGGGAGTTGAAAAAACCTGGTTATGTTTCCCATTTTGAGTTTCGTGCACCCATACTAAGTTCTCAAAGTGTCCTTGAATGGCCTCAGGGTGCTTGGAAAAATGGCCACATAACCAAAACCGTGTCTCTGGTCACTAATCCATATATTGCGGTGGATTTTGGATGCCAAGTTTTAGCAGGGTGAACCCTGTATCGAGACTCAATTTATCGGAAAAAGTCCTATTATGCCTTCTCTAGAACTAAGGTTCTTCTAAGTGAACTCCTTGCCAATTTTGCATAAGGTGGTCAAATATGAGCATAACACTCATGTGTGGCCATAGACAACATGCAGAAATCCAAAATAGTTAGATGCATGTGTGGGAGTTGAAGGAACATGATTATGTTTCTTGGTTTGGGTTTCGTGCACCCATACAAAGTTCTCAATGTCCCTGAATGGCCTTGGGGTGGGAGGAAAAAATGGCCACATAACCAAAATAGTGTCTCTGATCATGAACCAATCGATTATGATGGATTTGTGATGTCAAGTTTTATCTACCCGGGGGGGCATACTCTGAATCACTTTACCATAAACGATCCTATTTTGTCTTCTCTGGAATTGGTGTTCTGCTTAATGAAGGGGGTCAAATTTAAGACGAAAAATCCTGCATGATCATGGATAGAACATAGAAATCCAAAATGATCAGATGAACATGTGGAAGATAAAAAAACTTGGTGATATTTCCTAGTTTGGGTTTCGTGAACTTGTACCAAGTTCTTAAAGTGTCCATGAATGGCCTCAAGGTGCATGGAAAACGTTTCCATGTAACCAAAACCATGTCTTCAGCCGTGAAGATGTCGATTTCGATGGATTCAAGATGCCAGTTTAATTTTTCCCCCTGTACCGTTACTTAATTTCCCATAAACAGTATTATTTTGTCATCTTTGGAACTAGGGTTCTGCTTAGTGAAGGCCTTGCCAAATTTGCATAAGGGGGTCAAATTTGAGCCGAACACTCCCGTGCAACTATGGAGACATCCATAATGGCTATATGCACATGTGGGAGCTAAAAAAACCCAATTATGTTTCCTTGTTAAGGTTTTGTGCACCCATACCAAGTTCTCAAAGTATCCCTGAATGGCCCCTGCCTGGCAGAAATTTCCACATAACCCAAATAGTGTCTCTAGTTATGAAGGTGTTGATTCTAATGGATTTTTGATGCCTAGTTTCAGGTAGGAGACCCCTTATATCATTGGCTCAATTTCCCAAAAATGTTCCTATTGTGCCTTCTCTAGAGCTAGGGTTTTTCTCAATGAAGGTCCTGTCAATTTTGCATAAGGGGGTCAAATTTAATCCGAACACTCCAGCGCGACCATGGCCAGCATGGATACATACATAATGGCTATATGCACATGTGGAATCTGATACAAGTTGGTTTTGTTTCCTAGTTTGGGTTTCATGCCCCTACATCAAGTTCTCAAAATGTTCCTGAATGGCCCAAGGTGCTTGGCGAAAATGGCCACAAAACCAAAACCATATCTTCAGTCTTGAAGCCGTTGATTTTGATGGATTCAGGATGCTCAGGTTTTGTCTATGAGACCCTCTGTATCATGACTCAATTTCCCAGAAATGGTCCTATTATTCCATATCTGGAAATAGGGTTATGCTCGCACCGTCACCTTCAATAAAAAACTTCTCAGTTTCCGGGTTAACTACAGAACCCGAAGATCCCAACATGCCAAACAAAAGTGCTTCTTTTTCCTTGGAAGCATCATCCCTATAAACTGGGATTGCTACTGAGACCAAGCTTCGAATGTCAATAGAATTTGGTTCCCTCTTTATTGTTTTTTTCTCAATTTCCATGCTTCCTTTTTAGTTCGCATTATCATGCTTATCCACACTCAGGAAAAAATCCTTCCCACAATGCCACCATGGAGTCAACTCTACTTTAACAAAGCTAACTCAACTTAGTATTTTTGTCAGAGGAATTCATGGGGACCACCCTAACATGTTTTATAGGTTCTATAAGGTGCATGACTTGAGATCACTTTTCATTCTCTACAAGGAAAATTGTTTGAGGAGGCACTCTTGAATGGATAACACTTTGAAAATACTTTCCTTACCTACTAGAGACATGCTTTGGTATGGTTAAATAACATGGTGGGATGTCTTTCTAGGAATTTGTATTGCTAGTTAGGTTTTGTTATATGTGGTGAATGCCTTTGTTGGTTTTGGAGGGAATTTGGTTGACAACCAATTTGTCTAATTTTATAGCCCATCCTATACTACATTTGATATATTCCCCCCTCTAAATATAATACCTCCATGGAAAACATTAGGACTTTTTGAAATATACTGCTTTAGGACGTTTTGAAACCTTATATTTCATATCTCGTATGATATATTTTCTATTATACATATAGGAGATATCATATGAATTATAACCATATCATATGCAATATATTGCATGTGATATATGGTTATATACAAAAAATAGATGTAAAAGTATTATATAACAAAGTCATTTTCCCCAACTATTGGCTCACTCATTTCCTTTAAAAATTAATAAAATTACTATCGAAACTCTTTAGTTTTGATATTAATAGAGTTCATCTAGTGTTTCACTCTTTAAGCTTATTCCATTATGCATATGTACCTATATGGAGTACTTAGGATTTTAAATCTTTGAAATATTAAAAAGAAGACACATAAGAGATGAAGTAGAGGGCACTACATTGGTAGAATATGGATAATATGTAAGCCACATCATCTATGTAACAATAAATTAGAACAAGCTATCACAATAAGTTACACTATAAAAATGAACAAGCTTCCTTTCACCTATTCCTAGTACACAACTCTACCATTGGACTATTTAAAATTTTGATCCTAGGAGATCGTAGGTAATTTTTGTACACTATTAATTGTGAATCAATATGTAATATCTAAACCATTTTACCAAAAAATCAAGAAAATAAATCATCTTCACTATCCATCTACTTGGTTGCCATCCCTATAGATAAGTCCTAAACTGTGCAAATAATCCCTTATTGTCTTGTGAATTTAAGTTTGTAGGAATTCTACGTAGGGATGAAAACAATCTTTATTCCTAGATTTGACTTTTACCTACAAGGTTGACATATTTTAAGGAACAAAAGAAAACTTCCATTTTTTTCACTGGGATGGAAAAATTGATGTTAGCTTTAAATCGCTCATCAAGCATGAAATTCTCATTGATATAAACAACCAAAACTATTGTTATTTTTCTAGCATGAACCCATCCATTAGGTGCGGTAGGTGTGGCTGGGGTTCTCTTTTACCTTGGAGGGGACATATTGGACTCATTTTCCAAGAGCCTTGGAAAGACCTCCAACAACCAGGCATAACTCTTATATCTTTGGCAAGGAATGAAAATGTTGATTCAAAAAGGAATCTCTGAAGCTCTCATCTTTGTATATTCAAAGATTATTACCAGAGCCTTCAAGAAAAATCAAACATCAAAGAACTCCTCCTTGGATGGGATCCAATATATAGTATTGGAGAACCTAAAGAAAATACTCAAGGGTAATTTTCCATATCTTCTGAGGCCAAAATAAGTAAGGTGTCCTATGGCTAGGGTTTAAGAGGCCATCAATGTACTGGGGTTGAAAGAGAGATGCACAATGTTCAGCAAGTATATAACAGCAAGTTTCAGAGATAAGAAAGCTCCACACCTGATTAACTGAAGGCTGGTCCAAGCTTTCTCTTCAATCCTCTTCTTGCTCCTCTCGCTCCAAGAGACCTGCAAAACAAGTTATACCTTCCTCAAACCATCATGACCACATATGAAACAATGATAATCAAATAAATCTGAAATAATAATCTGAATAACATCATCATATGGTCATAAATAGAGATTCAATCACACATTGAACAATGATTTGGGAAGAAGAAGGACATCACATCTTTAGTAATCTTGAAAACAAGTACAAATATACCTTCTCTTCAAGTTTGGCACCTCACGAAACCTTGATCTGGTTCTGCTACTTCTCTTCTCCAAAGAACTCAGCCTCCAAGCTCTGCAACACTAAGGGAAGACCTCCAGGGCAAAGGTGTAGGCAAAGAGAGTCCCGATTCCTCCAGCATAACAATGCATAAATTCAAGTCCCCTCTCATGGCCTTTCCTACCTATATTTATATGGGTGAAATAAGGTAGTTCGAAGGTTAGAGAAGTTACAGTAGTTAAGGAAATCCAGTTACATGACATAACTAATCTCCAGTTAACGCATGTTTTAATGTTTTAAATGTTAAGAGACACATTCGCGGTTTCGTAGTAGAGCAACCCGCGAATGATTCGTGACTATATAGAAGAGCAACCCGCGAATACAAGGATTCGTGACTTGCTACAAGGGAGACTCACGAGTGATGCGCGAGTTGTCAATAGAGAGAGTCGCGCATACATCCTAACATGGCAAATGTGGCAAAGTAATTAGCTGGATAGAGGCAGAATGTATTTCATAATAAGCCAAGCTATAGTATTCTAGGCAAACCTCAATCCATAAGTGTCCTTTTGTGTGCCAACATAAGGAAAGTTGACACTCAAAAGGAGAGGTGCCATTCTGGTGTATAATAGATGCCCCCTAATGTGTGAGGTTAGAGGGGAAGACGATAGCTGAAATACATTATAAAGGAAACAGCTGAGTATGGAGAGAGAGCAGAGAATCCAAGATCGAAAGGCTCGAGTGAAGGTACCTGTAAGAGAGATAAATGTCAGAAAACTGATCTCTGGAACATACACGTCCATATACAAAACATCGCCATAAAGATACAGGTGGATCCAACATATGTATAACTGATGAAACTATCATGGTCGCTCAATATGCAAAAAGGTGCCATATCAAATCTAAAGGAGCCATGGCCACAAATGAACAAGGTGGATCCATGCTCAACAATCGATCATAGCCACAAAAATACAAGGTGGATCTATGTCTCAGCAAAATTTCATATAAAGTATAACAAGGTCTTGCGCAGTTTGGGCAATAACAAAAAATGAGGATGCTACTATCGGCCCAAGGTCTTCAATCCAAACCGCCCAAAAAAGGTACAAATCCTAACCATGCGAAATAAAGGAGCTGAAGTCGAACATGGAGGAAGCCGTTTGATTACTGGTCAATAATGAAAACCGTTAACAAACGCGAGGGAAACCACCATTAATGAAAATGGTCCCCAAGGTACCTAGTACATTCTAACAAGTGTGAGTACAAGGACTTGAAGTTGAACACTTGAAGAATCCATCGAGTAGGAGACATTAAGGTATCCCCACTACCCAATAGCGAGGGAAATTTCCATTGAGGACAACAATTCCCAAGGTACTGTCATAAAACTCTAAATCTCGTCCCCAGAGAAAGATGCGTTGCAGTCGATAGGAAGAGATCCGTTGGAAGGAAGGCATTAAGGCATCCTTCATCATCCAACACGAGGTAAGTCAAAGACTAATTGGATCTGGAATTGGTACTGAATTTCACAAAAAGGACCGCTGAAGACATGATGTAATGAACGGATACCAGGGAATGGCCGACACAAAAGGTCAAGGCAACTGCAGAATGGCCGACAAAGGTTTAATCCTTGAACAGTGAGCATGACACAAAAGTGACTTAGGCAGCTTCTGACAC
>LPNX010986563.1:90187-104927 GCA_001517045.1 Pseudotsuga menziesii | reverse complement strand
TACTGACCCCGTCAATGTCGATTGGGACACTCAGAAGTCTCCCTAGCGGTACAATCCTTTGCTGGTTAGCTAGTCGCAGCTGTATAGGTGACCAAACCAGGGAGGGTGTTCCCATTTGGCCCCACGTCTGCTTAGGGAGGACATTGACGTCTGATCCCAGATCGAGGATGACGTCAGTCATATCATATTCTCCTATCTGAACATTCAACCTCATTTCCCTTCCCGTTCGTCGGACACGACTAACATTTTTCTCCTGATCAATTCCTCTCTGATGGTCTTTGACAGCAAGAACTTTTTGCAGCTCGTTTAGAGCGTTCTAATTGTGCAAGAGTTTCATACAGCTCTGCAAGAAAGAAGATAGTGTACTTACTTTATCCGTTGAGGCCCCCTGTAGCTGCGACTCCTGCTGGTGTTTCCGCGCAGGTATGTCTACGGCGCCATCAACATTCGCGCACCGGACCTCCGGGACTGGTGTGGTATCCTTCGCCGGACCAAGGGCAGGGCCTTTTGTACAGACCTGTTGTGGCCACATTGTGGTAGGTTGGCTTGGCGAGTCTTGAGTATGTGTCGTAGCTCCACTCCGGGTGACCACATTGACGGCTGGGGCAGGTCGTTGTTCCACGGAAATCAACTGAATACTTGAGGTAGGGCTACGACTGTTTTCCTGTATCTTTGCAAGGAGCTGAGGACATTGTTCAATGACGTGATCGACTGCGCGGCAATACCGACATGTCGTAGTGGGGTTTCGACAGTTGCGAGCCAAATGACCAGCTTGGTTACAATTGTAACACACAACCTGGCCTCTACCTCTACCGGTCATTCCACCACGGCTGCGACCACCAAAAGCACCTCTGTCGGGGTTGCCACCGCGGTATCCATAACCATCATTATGCTGGTTTTCATTGTGAACTCGGTAAGCATCAGAGGTACGCTCTCGCATAAGGTCATAGCTGCGACATTCTTCTTCGTTATGGCCAACAGACTTGCAAAACTGGCAGTAGGGGTTTTTGGGAACTGGGACATATCTCTGGAGAAGAGGGCAGTGTTCAGGGCGATGCTGGCCAGGGGTGCGGCAGATCTCACAATATATCACACTGGTATTGACTTGGGTGGGCACGCCCACGGTAAGATAGGTTCTGACCATGGGGCACTGGTCCCTATCGTGACCCTCGGAGCGACATTGCGTACACCAGACCTCCTCTCGACTGGTTTTAGCTTTCTTCATGTCACGAAGTTCCAGGGCCATTGCTGCCAATTGTGCTTGGATTTGAGCAAGACCAGAATTGTCTCCGACAGGAGCGGTTTCTAGCTTCATGGCAATTTCCAGAGCCTCTTGCTGGTCAGCAACCTTCTGTTGCATGAGCGGCGTTCTGATATGCGGCAGTAACGCAGCAATAAACCATTCCTTGTGCTGCGCAGGACTAATAGTAAAGCTTACTTGGTCTAATAAGACTTTGAATCTCTGGTCGAAGTCCCACACGGATTCTCCGCGTCGTTGTTGAATCTCTTTGAGTTCGGTGATGCTCTGTGATTCTGATTTCGGTTTCTTAAATTCCTTAATGAGGGCGGCTTTGATTTCATCCAAACTGGGGTTCTTGTTGCTAGAAAATTTCATGAACCAAGTCAGAGCCCGGTCGCGAAAGGAAGTAATAAGCTGTGCAGTTCTCATATCCAGGTCGGTAATACTTTTTGCGTTCCAGACGGCCTCACACAAAAACCAGAATTGTTCTGGGTCTTCTGATCCCGTGCCTTTGAAAATGGGCAGCTTAATATCATCAGCTAGGTGGGCCATGTTGGGTTTGAGAGGTTGAGGAGGAGGGCAGGGCGTGGGTGTGGGTGTGGGGGGGTTTACGGGGTTAGGTTGACCTCTGGACGGTATTCTTGGACTTGGTTGCCAGACACACTGCGGCCGAACTTTAGGGTTAACAAAGCGACGCTGGGGTGTAACAGGAGGGTGTCCTTCGGGGTCGGATTGTGAAGGGCTGTCAGAGGGAAGTACGGTGGTCTGTCCTGAAGAGTAGGATTCAAAAGTTTGTTTGTACCGTTGCTCACTTTGGGGCAACCCCGTTTGCGCGTCGAAGGTATTTTCTCTTGCAAACATATGTTAGTACTAGCAGTCTGACTCAAATAATAAGATGCCCTTTTCAACCAATAATATTTTAATCTTTAAGCTTAAGGAATTTAAAAACTTACCACAGGACCCTTTAAAGAACTGCCGTTTAGCTTCACTGAAAGAAGTGCTTGTATCAATGGCAAACTCTGTCACAAAGGTCTCCAACGTTCGCGTCGTCCAGAAGTCGACAGCGTGAGATACCTCATTATTCATGTTTTGCACAAGGTTGACCCTTGCGGGGGTCCACGCAGGAACCCGTTGAGTTTGAAAGTTCGTCCTTCTTTCTGTTAACCTAGACAACCACTGGTGCAACTCTATATGGAAACGACCAAAGAAAATTTCATAAGTATCACAAAAAACATACCGTTGTAAAAAGTCACTTGTGCTTCGACACAGGTTCGTATTTTCTTGCTGCGCGAAATGCAAGCAGGTCTCAGCGAACCAATCACTGATGTCCTTCACTGAAGGCCGCCAGAACATAGCCCTTGTGGTACAAGGTAAACCCCTCGTGAGCAGGTACTGAGTTCAACCGGCAACGGAACCAATTTGTTGGGCACATGGGCAGACCCGGGTTAACACTTTATACGTCGCACCAACAAAAGACCCACTGTGTTGGCCCTTTCGGCAACAACCTGCGCGCAGGTTGCAGTCTCACCCGAAACAGCAATGGGGTGCCACAGAATCAGGTTTCTGCATGCAGAGAGGGGGATTACTGTACCTTAGCCTTTCTAAAACAATTATTATTCAACTTCCTATTAACTTATCATTCATTCACATATAACTTCACAGCATAATAAACAAACCAAACTTGCATAACCCACTACAGGGAATCCATAGCGAAGCTTAGTATTAGCAGAGATCTTATATTATCAGATATATTCAGTTTAGTGCATGAAATTGACAGAAACAGAAACAACACAACGAAAACACAACACCACATATAACCTGGTTCACCCCCAGTGTAGGGGCTACGTCCACAAACTGTGTTTTATTCCTCTTTCTTCAAAACCACAGTTTATCTGCGCACTCAGCTGCAAATTCCTTCAGCTCTTAACAGCCGCGCACACAGCAGCAGGCTTCTGCGCACACAGCTGCAGATCTTTCTTTCTTCCTTACAAAAACCCTCTGCGCACACAGTTGCAGAGGTCGTCCACGCACACAGCTGGGACTTGTCCTTTCCTTACAAAACCAACCTTACTTGCCTTATCTTTCCTTACATCAAAAATCCTAACCTCTCCATTTTACATAAGCGCTTATTTATACTGCGCAGTTTTACAAAACCCTGGTCTTAAACCATGGGCACCCACAAACCCTAAACCCTGAATTTAAACCATGGGTTTATTACAAAAAAGGGAGGGTTTTGACTTACCTTGACACCCCTAAGACTATTTTGACCCATAGCTCCGCTTACAAATTTCCTAACTAACCGCGGAGTTACCCAATATGGAGTATGCGCCCCAACAGTGGAATTGGTCTTTGGACTATGTGGGAGTGGGAAGGAGTTTGCTTGACAAACCTAGTGTTTTGTAGGAGCTTCATAGACAAAACTAGAGGGTTGGATCTCTTCTCTACACCCCCTGAATAGCACTGGAAGGGAATTCATGGCCCAAGGGACTATGCAGCAGAGAAGGGAATGATTCCTTGTGTTGGGTGTGTGTGGATGTCTTAGGAGTCAATCTAGTTTTGGTGTAGGCATCCTTAGCTCTTCAATGAGCCCACTAGCTCAAGAGACAATGCTTCCATCTCCTGATAATCTGATAAACCCAAACATGGATTTGGCTTGACTGAGTTTGACATATCTTTGGCTATGTGTGAGTCTGCTTATTTTCCTTTTCCTTGGGGAAATCATGCCCAGCTCCGCGGTGGCAGTGTTGCTGAGAAATTAAGGAGCACACTGGCCGATGGTTGAAAGACAAGTATTGTTGTGTGATTACTCATGCGACTGTATTGTTTATGTGAATTATTATGAACATGCTAAAATGTGATGAATGCTTGAATTAAATATAATTGCTTCCACTGAATGTTAATTCTTAGGCATCTATGTATCTTGGTTCAATGCATTTTATTTTATGTTTTATGGGGCTAAATGCCCGGGTAGATAGTAGTAATGGGTAGCGTCCTCTTCATCGGTCAGAGGGCCGGGTATGTTACAGTGTGGTATCATAGCACATGTTGCAGCATGGGCCTCAATGGGCCATGAAGAAGCAGTGACAGAGGCAAGGTCACCCTTTGCCCAACTAAGGAAAAATGAGAAAGACAGGAAAATTTCAAAAAAATTTCTAACTATGGAAAATGTCGAATGACTTAGGCTGAAGTCCATCTGGTACGTTGGATGACTTAGGCTGAAGCTCATCCGATACGTTGGCTGAAAAGCTAAGTCCATCCGATAAAGAACCCCATCGAGGAAGAAATTTCAAAGAATTGTCTAAGTGTCAAAAATCGTCGGAAGACATTTGCTAAATCTATTCGATACGTGAGCTTAGTTAGCCAAAGGGATGCTGATGACGTTGGAGGAGAAAATATAAAGGGAACCGAAGGTATCAGATGGGAGTAGCTGAAGGTATCGGCTGGGGTGAGCCGAGACATAGCTGACAAGGAAACCAAAGAGAAAAATTTTGAAAATTTTTCAAAGTGTTAAAATTATTGGAAGACGTTCGTTGAAGCGTAGCCGAGGTGTTCATCGGATGGGAGCCGACACGGCGGCGGAAGGAAGATGAGAAGAAAAATTTTCAAATTTTTCTATGTATAGGAAATATTGGAAATTTTTTTTTGATGTCTCTCGGAAGACATTGGAAGATCGAGCCAAAGCATCTGAAGGGAAATGAAGATAGACCCGCCGAAGCGTCGAAAAAGAATAGAAGATCAACCAGCCGATGCGTCAGAAGATAGAGGATGATCGAGCCGATGCATCGAAAGATAGAGGAATATGGATCCGATATGGCATCGAAAGAAAAATAAAGATGGATCCGATAAGGTATCGGAAGACAGATGAAGACTCACCTGATAAGGCATCGGAAGCATTGTCAACTAGTGACCTGATACCTTTTCCTTCTGAAATGATGGTGGAGTCATCTCCCATGTGGATGGGGATGGATTTTCCAGTCTCCAAGAATGAAAAGGAGTCTCTTTTAGCCATCATGTGGTTTGAAGCTCCAGAATCAATCAAGAGTGCTTTGGACTTCGAAGTGCTTTCCATGAGGGCATGGCCTTTTTCATGCCGTGGTTCCTGATCTTGCTGATCTCTCCTCCGAAAGATCTCCAAAAGATTGATGTGATTTCTCTCAAGGAGAGAGGTTTCTTCATCAAGTTTCTTCTTCATTCCAGCATGTTCAGGGTGGAAGCCCTTCCCGCAATTAAAAAACTTGACTTTTTCCTTGCCATGGTGCACTTTTTCTTTGTTCTTCCTTGAGCCGGAAGACTCATCATGCTGCTGATTTTCAACTCTAGCTTTAGGAGCATCAAATTTAGTTTTTGGGTTCTTTTGTTGCTTTCCTTTACCCTTCAGATCTTTGGGCCCCGAGACATAGAGGGATTGATCATGGGAAGATCTGATGATACCCATCTGGACAAGCTTGTAATGTTCACATGTTATGGACTCAATGAAGGCATTGAGTGTAGGCATCTTCCATCCAGGGGTTGTGAGCTTCCCCGCACGGAATGTAGAAACAAAAACTAAATAATCAACCCCAAGCTTGGAGAGTATGGCGAGGATGAGCTGATCATCCTCCTTCTCCACTTTGCATTGCTTCAAGAGTAAAACAATATGCTTGAACTTTGTGAAAAAGTCATTCAGAGTCTTGAAATTGGAGGGTTGGAGAGATATTAATTCATTTTTGAGCTGGTAAAGTCTCAAGTCATCATGCTTTCCATACAGAGTTTCCAATTTGTCCCATAATTATTTTGGAGTCTTCAATCCCGCAAGATTGAAAAGAAGATCCTGGGAAGTAGAGAGGCACAAGAAACTAATGGCTTCATCCTTCTTGTTCAAGAATCTTGATTTTTCTATGGCTGAACCGGGATCATCTTCAGCATCCATGGTGAATCTGAAGAGTCCTCTGGAGGGCATCTAAATCTCCATATCACCTTTCCATGAGTGGAAATTGTATGGACTCAAAATATCTACTGAGGAGGCCATCTGGATCTGCTGGAGCGAATGCTTCACCTGTAGAAAACCTGAAAATCAAAACAGAAAGGGCAATGTAAGGTCGGATAACCTGCACATTTTAGGATTTCATCACACCCAGCATAGTCAATCAAGAAAGCTTGATCAACAAGTTCTTTACTTGGGGTATTAAGTGGTAAGCCTTGGCTTCTGGTGCAGTGCTGGATTTTTGAGCTATTGCTCAATTTTCATGCAAACATCTATAAAAAAGCTTGTTTTTGAGAGATAGAGATTCGTCCCGCTCTGAGCTCTGATACCATATTAATCTTGTATATTGATCTAAGAACAAAGCATCAATATAATCAAAGATTAATCAACAAATAACTCATGAATTGGTGTAATCGGTCTACTGAAATAGTAGCCACTCTGTATTCACATAAAGAATGAATGATTACAATTACAATGTCATGCTACAAGCATGAATGAATGAGTAATTCGAATCCTCAAGGAGGTCATTCGAATTGAATGAGTGAGTCTAGCTTAACAGACTGTAAGCCATAGTCCACACTCAGTTAACCACTGATCAAAACCCTAATTGACTCAACTGAACCCTAACTGAAGTCAGAGTGCAATAAATGACTAAGTCTCAACTGAAAGAGATTAGACACATGTCATAGCAAGCCAACCATCAAGTGCTAGCACTTCAATGACTCCAATGAACCCCAATGAGGTTAACTGAAGTTGAACTGAACATTAGAAGTTGGTGGAGGCGCCCCTGTTGACTCCAGTTCATTAATTAATCAATTAAATGAAAGAAGGCACCTTCACTTACCTATTTAGCTGAGTGTAACCACCAGTTAGCATTTAGGTTCATTAATATCACTCAGATCACTCCTGGAGTGCTCTAGTTAGCCTCCCTGAATGTAGGAGAAGGATAAGTTAGCCTCCTTAACTGAAGGTAGGCGTAGGTGTGATTGGATGATGACATTTAATGCTCCACTGATGTCAATTAATGTCAAAAATACTTAGGACAGTGGTTTAACTAGGAAAATTTGACCAAAAAGAGTGTGTATGGTGGTAAATGTCTCCAGCACCCCCCCTTAAACTATACTAAGGAGGAGTTAGAAAACACAAATGCATAAAAATTATAGGGCCTTGGAAACTAAGGCCATAGGTCACCCTGAACAATGCTGAAACTGAAACAATGCTCAAAACAAACTAAGTGAGGAAAAGAGGGAAAACCCAGTGGAAAACCCCCCCCTCAAGCTGAACACTGAAAGTAGTCTGAATCACCCTAATGAACTCACCCTCAACAGTGAACGGAGGTAAGTGAACTTATTTTCTGAAAATATCTTGGTGAAGATGTCTGCAATCTACTCATCAGTCGGGCAGTATTGCAGAATGATGGTCCTGTCATGCACTAGCTCCCTGATGTAGGGAATGTGGATCTCTACATGCTTGGTCCTCTACCTAGCAACTGGATCCATGGATATCTTAATAGCACTTTGATTGTCACAAAAGAGAACAGTGGACAAAGTACTACCAAGATCAAACTACCAAGTCAACTGAACCCTAACTGAAGCCGAAGTGCAATAAATGACTGAGTCTCAACTGAAAAAGATCAGACACATGTCACAGCAATCCAACCATCAAGTGCTAGTGCTTCAATGACTCCAATGAACCCTGATGATTTTAACTGAAGTTGAACTGAACATCATAAGTTGGTGGAGGCGCCCCTATTGACTCCATTTCATTTATTAATCATTAAATAATTAATTAAATGAAAGGAGGTACCTTCACTGATTGTAACCACCAGTTAGCAATTAGGTGCATTAATATCACTCGATCACCCCCGGAGTGCTCCAGTTTGCCTCCCCAAATGTAGGAGAAGGCTAAGTTAGCCTCCTTGACTGAAGGTAGGCATGGGTGTGACTGGATGATGATATTTAATGCTCCAATAATGTCAATTAATGTCAATAATACTTAGGATAGTGGTTTAACTAGGCCAATTTGACCAAAAAGAGTGTGTATGGTGGTAAATGTCTCCAACAAGTAGAGTAAGAGGTTTGGTGTAACTCTTTCAAACATGCAAATGTTGCAAACTCATCAAAATGGAATCATTCTTTCAACTTGAAAAGGAAAATTTTCACAAAATAATATTTATTACTACTTTTCTCTTTTCAAATTTTTTTTAAAGAAAGGGTTCAAGAAGTTTGTTTGTACCTATAATATGTATGTAAATACGTTTTCTTTTGGAAAATAAATTTTCTTATGAAAACGGTTCAATTGATTTTGGTTCCAAAAAGTATCTCAAGATATTGTTTAAACTTGGGACTGTGGTTCCATATTGGTTTATAATGTGCACACATGCTATTTTCAAATGTTATAATCGATGATTCAAATCAATGGTCTGAAAATCAATGCAAAAAATTTAAATATTTTAGAGGATTTGAAGCAACTAATATTCTTTAATTATTTTTAATCTTGTTCAACTTAAGAATCTCTCAAATTGAAAAATAATCTGAAATAGTTTCCTTCAAATATCTACACTAGGGATCCTTGTTTATCATGAGACAAATCACTCAAGGAGCATGTACATAGGATACACAAATCCCTTTGAAATTATATGATTAAACATTTACACTTGATATCCACTTTATCATTTATGGGACCGCCTGAAAGCACAAGTAAAGAGGATACTTGTGGCTCGATATTATGCTTCAAAAAATAAAATCTAGACTATTACACTTGAGATCCACTTTATTGTTTGTAGGGCCACCCAAAAACACAAGAAAATAAGATACTTAGTGGCTCAAAATTATGCTAAAAAAATTCAAATCTATACTATTACACTAGAGATTGACTTTCTCATTCACAGGACCACCCAAAAGTGCAAGTGAAGAGGATACTCGTTGCTTAGACACAACTTATAACTAGAAACTTGAAATGACAATGTATTCCTATGATTGTTCTCATGAAATTTCAAAATTAAAAGATTCAAACTAAGAAATGCACTAATTAAGTATTTTTCTCTTGTTTTGGAGAGTTTTTTTTTTAAATTATCTTGAGTGTAGTGTTCAAATTTTTGAATTTTTCTTATCAAAATTTTCAAAATATTATCCTAATCTAGTTTTAATGTGATTTATAGTTTGTAACAGGTTTTCAACTTCAAGAAATTCAACAATTGATAGACCTAAAGTTCATAAAAACAATGGTCTAGGTTTGTCTATTTTCTTA
This sequence comes from Pseudotsuga menziesii, assembly GCA_001517045.1. Classification (NCBI taxonomy): domain Eukaryota; kingdom Viridiplantae; phylum Streptophyta; class Pinopsida; order Pinales; family Pinaceae; genus Pseudotsuga; species Pseudotsuga menziesii. The sequence goes on along the minus strand of LPNX010986563.1, from coordinate 95,475 downwards.
AATTTTTGTAATTTAGTTAACAAATCTTCTTAAATATTAAATTAGGTATTTATAGGTCCAAATACAAGCTTCTAAACCCTTGATCTGATTAAACAAATGCGAAAATTAAAAAAAAAATTAAGCACAAACTTGCATCTCAAGAGTAGGTCACCCTTCTTGGGTCAATATATGCAACCTAGGTCGCACTAATAAACTCAATTTCAACAACTTGCACAAAGGTCGCTCTCTTAGGGCAATAAATGTGACCCAGTCACTATTGTGAAGGAAAAAAGTGCTGTTGACATATATTTAGAGGAAATATTTCAAGAAATGATCAAAATTACTTGATATTCATTCAAATTTGTCTCTAATTTACCCCTACTAGAGTGAAAAATAAATCTATGGAAAAAAATTAAAGAATTGATGGCTAAGACACCTAAATTAAGGACAAGAAAATTCAAGAAAATTCAAACCCAATCTCTAGCGGATCCACCAATTTGTTAGGTGAGTTTTCCATAAAGAATATCTCTCCCATTTTAAGTATTAATAGGTGAATCTTAATTGACAGAAAATGAATGTAATTATCTTTATTTTCCTAAAATTCAACCAATATTCATGAGTTTGAGAAGGGAGGAAGGTAGGAGAATACTTTGGAAGTGTGCCTCAAGGTGAAGATACTTGATTCTTGAGATTTGAAAACCTTTAGGCCTCCATTAACAACAATTTACCATGCATTCTTACCTCTAGCATGAGTCTTTATTTCTACTAACAACAACTTAAAAAAATATTGAAACTAACTACCAACTTTGAATATGAAAATAACTTGGAGGGAAAAATTTAAACTCAAAAATGGGGGGAAACTGAATTACTTCATATATATTGAAAAGGAGAATCATACTTACAACCTTATCTTGCAGATATCATCCTTCTCCCTTGCTTTGAGCCACTCCTTTTCCATCCATGCCCTTGATTTCCAAAAGTTTTGGAAGTAGAAGAATTTGTGCCTTCAATTCTTCAACATGCTTCTGCTCTGATTTTCTATGCCCTTTACATTGCCCCAAATGCCTCCTTTTATAGCATTGGGAATTAGGAATTCAGGAATCAAACTTCAATGTGGGATAATAAGTTTTCCCAAAATTTTGATGATTTTCTATGCCCTTTACATTGCCCTGAATGCCTCCTTTTATAGCATTGGGAATTAGGAATTCAAGAATCAAACTTCAAGGTGGGATAATACGTTTTCCCAAAATTTTTATTTATTTCATCAAAATCCCACTTTCTATAGTTTTTTTTAGGATTTTGTCATAGTCCAAAATTTTAAGCACATTTAATGCATATGCCATGCATTTCCTTCCACTTGGACTTCAACTGATGGAGACTAGAACTTGGCCTTTAAGTGGGTGATTCAATAAATGAAATTTGAATGATACCTTCCATTTGTGGAAATGGTGGTAAGATAAGGGAGGAATGTCTATTAATGTACTTACTTTCTTTCTTCATGTTGTGAGCGAATGGAAAATTGTATTTATGACTATCAATTTCAAAGGGTGTTAATTTGATTGTTAAAAATGTGAGTTTGTGTGATGGGAACATATCGATGCAGGCTTCCAAAGTGTGTTCTCCAATCTACGGCAACCATGGCCATCAGGTCACTTAGCTAAACATGCTGCCACTTGTAGTCCTCCCATGAGTGTGAGAGTTATCCAGGACCCTTGCATAGCCAAGGGTATGTCAACCTACCTTTTGAAAGATGTTTTAAAAAAAAATTTCAAACAAATAAAAAGTAAAAAATTATAAATATTTGTTTTCCCCATATCAGTATTATCTTTGATTTCCAATTATATATTCTATATATTATTTTTTATTGTTAACTTTAATTTCTTTTTGAAAATACAAGGTTGTTAAGCCTCCTACCATCACCCTACCATCAACCTTTAGGCATGCAATGTAGGAGTTATTTTTGGTGATTTTAAATTAATTATTCTTGCTAAATTCACATAATATTATTTCTCAATGGTAAATTTTCTTAAGAATTAGACAATATTTTTGAGTGTGCTTTTTGCGCCCATCTTGGACCATGTCAACCTCGCTTTTTAAGATTCTCCCATGTAAAAGCTTATTTCTTAGAGCCAACCAAAGGGTAATTTTATCCTTAATAGGGCCTTCAATTTTCCATACTTGTTTCCACCAAGAATTCCTTTCCCCCTGGTAATGTTCTAAATCCCAATTCTTGTGACCTAGTTTGGCCTTTAAATACCTTGTTGCAGGGTTTTTGGTCCACACCAGTTTATCTTTTGCATATTCTTCTAGATGAATAAAGAAAGACTATAATAGTGAAACATAATCATTCCATTCTTCCTTGACCTCCTCTTCTAGCCCTAAATCCTCATCTTTCTTCCGAGGAGTTTCCCTTTGAAGTGTGTGAGTGCAGGCTTGACAGATATTTTTTATCCCAAAGCTTCTGAGTTTTTCAATTAATGCCCTAGAAAGTTTGCAACTTTCCCCTACTCCTACCCAAGTATCCTCCCCTAACCGAACTTCCTTCCTGTTTCCTACAAACCAAGCAATCCAATTTCCTATTTGAGGGAACACAAGCACAAAGGCATTCCATCCAATAGATCCATTCTTATAGGTTTTATCTGGTTTTATTATCCATTCTTTGATGGATCCATTAGGGTAATACTTGGACACCAAGACCTTTCCCCAGAAGGAGCTATGATTCTGTATTAATCGCGACAGGAATTTTGTAGCCAGGTATTGACAGAATAGAAATGGGTTCTTTATTCCCCAACCACCAAGTTCCTTGAGATTAACCCATGATTTCCATTTGGCCAAAGATATTCCTTCCGTCTGTTTACTTGCGGTTCCTAAAAAGGAAATTTTTTTTTCTTGATTTTGTTAAGTATACCTTTTGGGATATACGCTATTGTATCCCAACATATAGGTATTCTTTGTAAGATCACCTTGAGAAACACTGGTCTTCCTCTTATTTACAAGAACTTGTTAGTCCAACGCCCAGTTCTACCTTTGATATTTTTGTATAACGAAAGACAATCTTTGAAGGAATATGCATTAGGTTTAAGAAAAACCCTAGGTATTTAAAACCTTCTAATAGAGGATTTACAATATAAGGAATCTCTGAGGTTAGCCTGTTCCTAACCATTTAAGAGATAACATTCTCTGAGAGAATGGACTTCTCCACTTTAATGTGCATCCCTATTGCCTTTTTATATAGATCCAATATCTGTTAAGCTTCTCTTAGGTTCTACCACGTTCCTTCACCCATCATTGCCACATCATCTAGAAACAAAATGTGGGAGAGTTCTTCGAATATCGTGACAATTATTCCTTTGTATCATCCTTCCTTCTTGGCATGTTGAAATAATATACTTAGGGAATCAACTATGAGAGGGAATAAAAAGGGCCCAAGAGCGGGAACCCCTGTCTTAAAAATATTGAAGGTATGAAGAAATTAGAAGGTGAGCAATTGATAAGAACCGCAAAGGATGCCGACTATATACACCCCATTATCCAATTGACTGTTTCTGCAGCCATTCCAATCTAAATCAACCACAAGAGTAGGATTGTCCAACTGAACCTATCATAGGCATTTGATAGATCTAACTTCAGAACAAAATATTTTCTCTTATTTCTATTAATGGTGTGGATAGCCTCCCGTGTTAAAGACACCACATAGTTGATTTGACGATTAAAGAGAAAACCAAATTGCTCCTCTGAAATAATGTCGCTTCATATTGGCTTAAGACGATGCACTATTATTTTTGCGATAATTTTATAAACCACATTGCAGCAACAAATTGGTCTAAAATCTTCGAAAGATGAAGAGTTTTGTTTTTTGGGAACGAGGGCCAAAAAAGTTGAATACGGGGCTCCTAATACCTTTCTATCTCTTTGATATTCTTGAACTACCTTCAACAGATCTTCTTTTAACAATTCAAAGAAACCTTGATAAAATTCTATATTGAATCCATCAGGGCCTAGACTCTTACCTTTCTGGAAGGAGTAAACTATTTTCTCCAGTTCCTCTTCTCTCACTTCTTCTGGCATGGAATTGTTCATTTCCTCGCTTATCAGTCTCAAAAATATGCTTAGAACTTTCAAAATTTCTTGGATGTTACATCCTTTGGGTTCCGTGAAGAGTTTTTTGAAGAACCTCTCCCCCGCCTCCGCTTTTTCCTTGAAGGAACATACCATCTCCCTATTCAAATCCTTAATTTCCGAGATCGTATTTACATTTTTCCTATGTGTTACATGTCTATGAATTTTTTGTGTGTTTCTATCTCCTTCCTTGATCCAAATGTCCCTACTTTTTAACCTCCAAAGCTCTTCCTCCTTTGCTAGCAACTCTTCTTGCTTTAACTCATACTTCTGAACCTCTTTCAGTTCCTCCTCTAAGAAAAGACATCACGACAAAGAAGGAACTAAAAAAATCCTATCGTGTTGTAGCTCCCCAGTTTTCTTTTTATGAGAGGGTAAGAATCAAATATCCTCCCAAAATCATATTTTTAGGCTCCAATAGACCTGAAGAGAAGAATGCTTCCAAGAAAACCTTTCTATTCTGATAAGGGCTATAGCCATTATACAAAGCATAATATTATCCAGAGTATTTTTCCTTTAACACTATTTTTAGCACTGTATTGTGTATTCTCATTGTGGTTTCAATGAAATCAGGGCTCTAGGATATTACCAGTCCTTCTAAATTTCCATCCAACCTAATATGCAAAAAACTCCAGTCTTTGAGCTAAGGTTCTAGGGATTTTTTGGCTTTCATTCCCTCCATCATGGTTTCTTGTAGGAGAATGACCATGGGTTTGAGGCTTACGATCATCCACTTGATATATTTTAGTTTGGAGGATCTCTCTAAGCCACTCGTGTTGAAGGGGAAGACCAACATTAGGGAACCCTCGCCTAGGCCTTCCTTTCTCTAAGGGCCCTACTAATTACAGCTTGTTTCCCGATTTTGGCCTCAATCTTGGCTTGATTTTTGGATTTCGAAATTAGCATCTTCCTAACCAAGGGAACTTTTCGTACCTTGTCTAATTCCGGCTCACCCATTGACACTTTCTTTTTCTCTGCTAGCATTTTCGAACGTGTGTTGTATATTTTATGTTTAATCCGAGAGGGGGTGTCCTTTATCACCTTTTTAGGGGATGCCACCTTTCCTATGACCTTTCCTAGGATTTCCCATATGTCCTTGTTTTCTTGAACACTTACGGGTGTCATCACACCGTTTACGATACTATAGACCTCTGTCCTTGGAGAGTTAAGATATTGCTTCAGGATATTTT
>LPNX010986563.1:26243-86009 GCA_001517045.1 Pseudotsuga menziesii | reverse complement strand
TAATCCTAAAAACTAAAATTCATGGGCCTATACTGAAAAATCATGTCTCTTTTTATATATTTATATTATATAATCTCCTCTCAGTAGAAAAATATATTAAATCAACAAAATAATTTCAATATTTAATAATTTTTTCTGCAAAGGGAACAAAATTCTTGAGATTCCTCTGGGTGTTTAGTAGGTATGGTTTGAATATGGATCTATGTTGATATAAACACCAAAACTAACTTTTCATTAATTTGCTTTAAATAGCTATCACTACTTGTTCAGTTAAGGAGTGTGTATTTTTGAAAATTGAAGTTGAAAAGAGAATAAAAAAATCCAATCATGTTAAGGATTGGTGTAACAGGATGCAATCCCAAGTAATTTTAACAGCTTAGATGCCCCTAAATTATGGTTTCTCAATCAAAGATAAAAATGCATCAAACCAAAGCATTTATTAACCAACAAACCTAAAAAACTCACGATCTCAACAAAAAAAAAACCCAAAAAAAACCCACATCAAAAATAGTCCGAAAAATAAATTACAGTTTCTCAATCCAAGATAAAAATGCATTGACCCAAAGCATTTATTAACCAACAAACCTAAAAATACTCACAATATCAACGGAAAAAAAAAACCGGAAAAAAAGCCTCGCACCAAAAATAGTCCGAAAAATTAAATAGGGAACCTTTTGTAAAGAAGTCGACCTATATAAATAGACAACTGCTTTTGGTAATTTTGTATCTGTTATCTTTTGTGATCTGGTATTTGTTATCTGTTATCTTTTGCTTTTGGTGATTCTGTATCAACTTTTTTGGGTAATTTTGTATCTGTTATCTTTCATTATCTGGTATTTGTTAACTGTTATGTTTTGCTTTTGGTGATTCAGTATCTGTTATATTTTGCTAAGGGGGTTACTGTTACAGCATTTTAACGGCAAGAACTGGCATGGAGATTTATAACGACGAGCCCAACTCGTTGTCGATGATCCAAGAACTGAGGAATGACATGGGGAAATTAAGCACCAGAAAGCTTCAAAACAATCCAGAAAATCAACAACAAAATGTCGATAGCCCAGCAGATCGGCACATTGTCAAGAAACGGCGTGATAATGAATCAACGGAAGATCACGTTGTCAAGAAACGACGTGATGATGAATCAACGGAATGCCTGTTTGACTGGCTCCCCAGCGACATTCTTCATGACATTCTCTCTCAGATATCAATCACTGATCTCTTGATAGTTGCGAGAACATGCGTCGCATGGAGCCGCATCATTTGGTCCTGCAAAGACTTTCAACAGTTGTACGACGAGAGAAATGGGGAATCATGGATTGCTTGGTGGTGCAGGCCGTCTCCCAACAATTTCCACGGACTTTGCTTCCTCAACATCAACTCCAAAAGGTGGTTCTTTATGCAGGGTGAGCCTCAGTCTGAGACCCGGGCCTGGGTTCTCCATGAAGTTGCAGACGGCCTTGCACTTTCTGTGAGCAAAGAAGGAAAACTGGTAGTGGCCAATCCATTAACACAGCAAATGCGAATACTGCCGGATACACAGGTGACCTCGGGCCTGAATTTGCATCGATGTCTCAAAAGAAGAGTATGGTCTTTGTTATAGCCCAAAATGACACATCTCTGCCTGTGACCACTTTCCCATGATTTCGTCGCATGTCGGCACTTCATGAAAGTCACTGAAAAAACACCTATCTTGGAGGACCCATATATTGAGTTCTGTAACTCCATTTGACCTCATTTATGCACCGTTGGAAAGGTATTTCAGTTAGCTAAAAATTTTCAGAAGACAACAAAGTCTGAAAATGCCCAGAAATACCTTAAAAATGTGTTTTTTTGTGTATGCGCGACTCTCCTTATGTGAAACTCGTGCATCACTCGCGACTCTTGTGTTTTGCAAGTCGCGCATGCATATATTTGCGGGTTACTCTTGTGCAAACTCGCGTATCATGTGCAGGTTGTCCTCCTTCAGAGTCACGCATCTGTTTCTTAACATTAAAACATAAAAACATGCCTTTTGAGTTAGTTTGGGTAGTTATACAACTGACTCCTTCAGTTGTAACCACTTTGGCTTCGCCCCTAACTCTTCTTCATCATATAAATAGAGGTAGGGAGGTCCATGAAAGGGGACTTGAATTTTTGCACTGTTATGCTGGAGGAATTGGAACTCTCTTTGCCCACACCTTTTCCCTGGAGGTCTTCCCTTGTGTTGCAGAGCTTGGAGGCTGAGTTCTTTGGAGAAGAGAAACAACAGATCCAGATCAAGGTTTCGTGAGGTGCCTAACTTGAAGAGAAGGTATATTTGTACTTGTTTTCAAGATTAATAAAGATGTGATGTCCTTCTTCTTCCCAAATCATTGTTCAATGTGTGATTGAATCTCTGTTTCTGATCATATGATGATGTTATTCAGATCATTTGTTTATGTTTATTTGATTATCATTGTCTTATATGTGGACATAATGGTTTGAGGAAGGTATAACTTGTTTTGCAGGTCTCTTGGAGCGAGAGGAGCAAGAAGAGGATTGAAGAGAAAGCTTGGACCGACCTTCAATTAATCAGGTGTGGAGCTTTCTTATCTTTGAAACTTGTTGTTATATGCTTGCTGAACATTGTGCATCTCTCTTTCAACCCCAGTACGTTGATGGCCTCTTAAACCCTAGCCATAGGATACTTTCCTTTACAATAGAAATGGCGACTCCACTGGGGACTAGTCTTGTCTGTTTGGGGTTTTTCTCTTGATTTCTTTCAGCTTTTGCATTGTTTCAGGTCCTTCTTTCCACTTAGGAACCTTTTTAAGTCTGATTGCACCCTCTCCCCTGCCTTCCTAAGGAATTTTTCTACCCTTGATTGTGATTTTTACACCTATTCGCGGGTTGTTCTTCTGAACAGTCGCGAATACAAGTTTGCATGCACGGGTTGTTCTATTGAACAGTCGTGTATCATTCGCGACCTGCCCTTATAGAAAGTTGCGTATATACCTGGAAGTTAGGATTTTTTAAGTCAAGTTTTTGCTTGTTCCCTTCTTCAGGTAATCCCTGTTTGTAAGTGGTGTCTCTTTATGAATGCTGTGTAGCTTGTCTGAAGACTGTTGGTGATCACCCTACCTGCTTTTTTAAAGGCCTTTGAGTCTTTTTGCTTGGATTAATTCTTGCTTGTTTGTTTTATTAGATCCAAGTTCACTCAAAGCACAATGCATTTCAGGTGCATGGTGGGTCTGTTAAGGTCTTCTACGGGTGCATGAATCCAGGGAGTTTGTGTCTTTCTTTTTGTTGTTCTTTATCTATGTGGTAAGCCCCTTTATAGCATTAGGATTTACTCTTTGCTCTTTCACCTGTCTCCTTTGCTTGGTTTGCTTTTTGGCCTTTTGTTTCTGATCGACCTCTGTTAGTGGCCTTTGTTTGATTCCAAAAGCTTGTGGATGTTGTTTTCCTCCTTCTTTGGTTGGTCTACTTCACCTTGCCAAAATAGTTGTCTTGTCTCTTATACAAGCCTTTCTTCCAAGTAGGGTTTATGCTGACTTTAGTTGGTTCTAGATTTTGTTGGGTGGTTGCATAGCAAAGTTCCTTTTGCTTTGTTCTTTTTATCTTCATGCTTTGCTTTGTAGGTATTTTTTCTTTTGCTTTTTATAAAAGAAAATTAAAAAGAACTTTTATTTCTTGCTTTTCCCCCTACTTCTTTCTTTGGTTTGACCTTGTTGGACAAGGTACTGAGCAGCCTTTGTTTGTAGGTTAGACTGATGCTTGGGACTTCTTGACCTTTGTTTATGTTAGTCTTTATGCTCGGTCTTTTTCATTCCAAAGTATTGGCTTGTTTACTTTTGTAAGCTTTCCTTTTAAAAGAGGTTTATATTCAACTTTAGGGAAGCCTAGGGTTTGTTTTCGGGGTATAAAGTAGTTGTCTATTTTCTTTGCTTTCAGTACTTGTTTGCATAAGTAGATAGGCTGATTTTTATTTTGCATTTATAAAAGAAAAAGAAAAAAACATATTTGCTTTATATGCATGTAGATTAGGCTGTTAGTCTAGATTGCATAGCATAGCATTGTTTTTGAAAAATTTAAAAAATATAAAAAGATTTGATCTTTTTTGTCTTTCAAGTTATTTGAAAATATAAAGAGAATAGCTATTTGCTTCTTTGCATCTCATTTCTCTTTGCTTAGTCATTTTGTTTTCATTTCTTGAGTCAAAACACCACCAGTTTACCATTCCATTTCCTCTTGAGTAAAAAAAAGCCCTTAAAATTAACGCATAAATTTAAAATTTACTATTAAGTTTTTATTTTTAGGGCCTTCCACCTACTAGCTTAGGCTAGGCTTGTGGGCTAGGGAGTGTAAAATTCCCACAAGCTATAAACTCAGACATAGTGGACCTTTCACTAGGTAAATCCTTGGTTCTACCGCTGTATCTGGGAAGCTCCTCTCAAACGGGAGTTAAGCACGAGGCCGTGTGGAGGCTTGGACAGAGGGGATAACCCCCCGAATCCTTGTCAAAACGTAACCCAGGACTTTTGCGCATCTGGGGATTATGTCTAGGAAGAATTTCGGGCTCAGCTACCCTACCCCTGCGTACGAGTTCAGCTTGCGACTGTCCCCCCAGACAATAGGTATTATCAAGGTAGCCTTTAGTCTCTTGTCTTTTAGGGCTCATACACAGGTAAACCGGAAGGTTATTTCTGGTTCACCTCGGACGGACTTGGAAGGTAACCCTTGTGGAAAGTGCAGGAGGGTGGTGGGTGATTCCTCCGCTTGTGCCTGAGAACCCCTCAAGGACGCCAAGTAACTATTCATCAGCCTTCTTCTGGAAGGTATATCTTTATAGCCTGTTTAGATTGCTTGAGACTCTAGGATATTTTTAGTGAGTGCTGTGTGGTTTGCCTGTACTTAGTGGGCCTTTAGGTGTCTGCTTTGTAATTTTGGTTGACCATCAACCTCAGACTTTGTATTTTGTTTTGAATCTATGGCTAACACCCCTTTGAACACCAACCAAGAGATCCCTTCAATGGGAACTCCTTGTCATATTCCTTTCATAGGGAATGTTGGTGTTCCCTTGATGGCCACCTTGAATCTTCCGGGATTCACCATAGGGCTACCGGTGTGGTTGTTTTCCACTCCAACTGTCCTGAATGCTCCTGATGCTTCTCAAGTAAGCACCTTATATCAAGGGCATCAAAAAACTATCTCCCCTTCACCTGTAGTTAGTTCTCCTCCTCCTTCTACCTCATGCGGTGAAAGCACTGATACTAGTAATCGGCAGTCTAAAAGGAGTAAAAGAAGGAGGAATAGGAAGAAAGCACATAAGCAAGGGGGCACCCGTTCAACCTCTGCAAGTCAAGTTGAACCTCACCACCCAGCCTCGGTTGTTCAGGCTGGGGGCACCCAGCCTCGGTTATGTTGGATCTAGTCACTCAACCTATGGTGTTCACGTTGAGTGCACCCGTTCAACCTCTAGTTTTCAAGTTGAACCATCCTATCCAACCTCTGTTGTTCATGTTGGAGCTATCCATCCAGCCTCTGGTGATCAAGCTGGTGGGATCCTTCCAACCTTTTCAGGTCATGTCAGATCCTGTCACTCAACCTCTGGTGTTCAAGTTGAGTGCATCCATTCAACCGCTAGTTTTCAAGTTGAACCTTCCCATCCAACCTCTGTCGTTCAAGTTGGATCCATCCATCCAGCCTCTGGTGTTCACGCTGGTGGGATCCTTCCAACCTTTCCAGGTCATGTTGGATCCTGTCACTCAGCCTCTGGTGTTCACATTGAGTGCACTCGTTCAACCTCTGGTGTTCAAGTTGAACCTGCGCATCCAACCTCTGGTGTTCACGTTGGATCCGTTCACCCAGCCTCTGTTGCTCAAGCTGGGGGCACACACTCAACTGCTACAAAGCATGTTGATCCTAACCATTCAACCTCTGTTGTTCATGTTGATGGTGCCTGTCCTACCTCTGCAAGTCAAGTTCGACCTAGTCTCTTAGCCTCTGCCAGGCATGCTGGGGGCAGTCTTTCAGCCTCTGTGTTTCAAGCTGAGGACAACCCATCAACCACTGCGAGTCATGTTGACACTGTTGACAAGTCTACCCATTCAAAACATAAGCTCAAGTTTCCTTGTAAGCTTTGTGAGGGAGACCACCTTACTTATAAATGCCCTTCTATTGAGGAGGTGCGAAGAGTTTGGATTCATGGTCATATCGTTTTTGAACATTATGGAGTCTCTCAACAACCAGCCTCTCTTAGTGAGGTTGGACCCAGTCACCCAGCCTCTGTTGTTCACGATGGGGGAAAACTCTCATCCTCTGCTAGTCATGTTGAGAGAAAGCTGTCAGCCACTGCTAGTCATGCTGATCCCGTTGAGAAAACTGGTCGTTCGAAGCATCATCTTAAGTTCCCTTGTGTGCTATGCAAGGGAGATCATCTTACTCATTTGTGCCCTGCTATCCCAGAGGTGCGAAGAGTGTGGTCCAAGACTCATGGATTTCGTTCTTCTGAACACCCTATAGTTTCTCAACATCCTACTCAACCTTTGGTTGATCAAGTGGTCGAACAAATCTCAGATTTGGTTGATCCCACTCTTCCTTTGGAGAGTGATCCTCATGTGATTGAACCAATGTCATCTTTGGTCAATCCCACTCTCCCTTCGGAGAGTGACTTTCATGAAGTGGTTGAATTGATTCCATTATCGATCAATCCCACTCTTCCTTTGGAGAGTGAAGTGTCTACTAGTCACATTTTCTTCACTGCCAGTTCAGATCTTACTGAACAAGGGGGCACTGAACTTGTTTCGGATCAACCCCCACCAAGCCCTCGGATTGCTTCCTTTGACTGTGATACCCTAGTTGAGCCGCGCCTTCCTTCTGTTGCACCTTTCCAGATAAAGGTCAAAGTTGAACCCTATACAATTGCTCGTTGCATTGTTGATGAAGGAGCCTCAGTTAGTATTTTGTCTGCTCGTGCTTGGCGAGGTATGGGATCTCCCAGCCTTGTGTCGACTACTAGTCAGTTACTGGCATTTGATAGAAGAACTTGTGTAGCCTTGGGAATTCTTCCTCAAACACCTGTTACTTTGGGTGGGAAGACCGTCTTAGTTGACTTCATGGTAATAGATGAACCTTTGGACTTTAATATGCTCCTTGGGCGTGATTATGTCTATGCCATGCAAGCTGTGGTGTCAACATTCTTTCGTGTGATGTACTTTAATCATGGTGAAGAAATTGTCACTATAGATCAGTTGGATTTTCTTGATCCGTCTCTTGACCCAACTAGAGACCAAGTCTTTCCTTTATTGGTTCCCAGTGTTTCTATAGACACCACCCCACCACAGGTGAACTATGTGGCTTCTTGTCCTTTGTGTTCAATTGCTACTGAGAGGCAACCTCTGTTTTCATGCTTACCTTCTCGGGACTTGGTCCTAGTAGTTGAACGGGTGAGTCATCCTATACAGATTGTAGAGCTTTCTCTCCACTCTGTCCATCCAGTTGAAAGTTCAGATATGTGTCCTATCTCGGATGATTTCCTCCATTCGGATGAAGTCTTCTTGAAGTCTTTGATACAGTCTAACCTTGTTTTTCAGTTGTGATTAAGTCTAACCCTGATTTGCTTAGTAAGCCTTCCCTTTTTCTTATGTTGGTTTTTGTTGAGTCTTTTGATTCTTCATTTGAAAAGCAAGTCAGTGATCCTGATGAGTTTGATTTTTTCTTATGAATTTCTCAGCTCCTGTGATATTGAGTTTGTTTCTAAAGACTCTATCTCCCTTGTTGATTTTTGCTCTCCTTATGAGGTTGATCTTATTGATTATAAACCCTCGAGCCTTGGTCCTATAGAATCTTCTTCAGTTGATTCTGCCTTGACTTTTCCTTTTGTAGAAGATAGCGAAGTCACAAGTGTTTCTGCCAAAGTGACCTGCATCGGATCGTTTCTTCTGATGTTGTTGTTTCTTGGACATAGATCCACCTTGTATTTTTGTGGCTATGATCGATTGTTGAGCATGGATCCACCTTGTTCATTTGTGGCCATGGCTCCTTTAGATTTGATATCGCGCCTTTTTGCATATTGAGCGACCATGATAGGTTCATCAGTTATACATATGTTGGATCTACCTGTATTTTATGGTGATGTTTTGTATATGGACGTGTATGTTCCAGAGATCAGTTTTTCTGACATTTATCTCTCTTTCAGGTACCTTCACTCGAGCCTTTTGATCTTGGATTCTCTGCTCTCTCCATACTCAGCTGTTTCCTTTATAATGTATTTTGGATATAATCTTCCCCTCTAACCTCACACATTAGGGGGCATCTGTTATAGCCCAAAATGACACATCTCTGCCTGTGACCACTTTCCCATGATTTCGTCGCATGTCGGCACTTCATGAAAGTCACTGAAAAAACACCTATCTTGGAGGACCCATATATTGAGTTTTGTAACTCCGTTTGACCTCATTTCTACACCGTTGGAAAGGTATTTCAGTTAGCTAAAACTTTCTAGAAGACACCAAAGTCTGAAAATGCCCAAAAATACCTTAAAAATGTGTTTTTTTGTGTATGCATGACTCTCCTTATGTGAAACTCGCGCATCACTCGTGACTCTTGTGTTTTGCAAGTCGCGCATGCATATATTCGTGGGTTGCTCTTGTGCAAACTCGTGTATCATGCACGGGTTGTCCTCCTTCAGAGTTGCGCATCTGTTTCTTAACATTAAAACATAAAAACACGCCTTTTGAGTTAGTTTGGGTAGTTATACAACTGACTCCTTCAGTTGTAACCACTTTGGCTTCGCCCCTAACTCTTCTTCATCATATAAATAGAGGTAGGGAGGTCCATGAAAGGGGACTTGAATTTTTGCACTGTTATGCTGGAGGAATTGGAACTCTCTTTCCCCACACCTTTGCCCTGGAGGTCCCTTGTGTTGCAGAGCTTGGAGGTTGAGTTCTTTGGAGAAGAGAAACAGTAGATCCAGATCAAGGTTTCGTGAGGTGCCTAACTTGAAGAGAAGGTATATTTGTACTTGTTTTCAAGATTAATAAAGATGTGATGTCCTTCTTCTTCCCAAATCATTGTTCAATGTGTGATTGAATCTCTGTTTCTAATCATATGATGATGTTATTCAGATCATTTGTTTATGTTTATTTGATTATCATTGTCTTATATGTGGTCATAATGGTTTGAGGAAGGTATAACTTGTTTTGCAGGTCTCTTGGAGCGAGAGGAGCAAGAAGAGGATTGAAGAGAAAGCTTGGACCGACCTTCAGTTAATCAGGTGTGGAGCTTTCTTATCTCTGAAACTTGCTGTTATATGCTTGCTGAACATTGTGCATCTCTCTTTCAACCCCAGTACGTTGATGGCCTCTTAAACCCTAGCCATAGGATACTTTCCTTTACAACAGTCTTGTAGAACTGCTACCCCGAGCATACATCTGTCTGTACAGACAGTTGTTGACAGCGGAGGTGAGAAGACATTTAAGGTGATGGTGTGGGGAGAGCTGAGAACAAGGTAGATAGATCTGCTTGTTTACAGCTCCGCCACAGACTCGTGGAGCACACAGTTCTGTTCTGACGTGGATCACAGATTCTTTAAGTCGCCATTTTTCAATGTAGATGGCCACACCATCTACGTCACCTCACCCTACCGTTCTCGGCCTATGGTGGCTCGTTACGACACAGACACAGGTTTGTTCGTAGTTAATCAACGAAGAACATTGCAATTTCGTGAGTGGTTCCATCGTATCGTAGTGGAACGGGTGCAGATCATTGGAACCATTGCTTACAGGAGCCAAATACTTCTGTTAGCTGGTATCGTCGGTGAGTATAAGGGGATTCCCTTAGCTTTGGTGGCATTATGGCAGCAAGTTACCACCAGTCTGCAATGGCAGCTTTTCACTGCAAAGAGATTAAGATATCCGACATTGGAGATCGCGGCAGCTTACAATGGAAATAGCAGCGTGACAATCATTCAGAATATGATATGCATGATGACGCTAAATTTGGAGAGCAGAGAGTGGAAAATGAACTTTTCAAACCCAGCTTCTGTCGGTGGTACCCGTGGTGATCCCGTCTTAGCTTATCATATGAAATTGAAGCTCTGCACAGCATTGTAAAGTATTCGATTATTATTGAAGCTCTGCACAGCCTATGTCATAATTCAGAACTAAGTTCATTTTTTAGTCGAAATAATTCAGAACTCAATTGGATTAGAGTTCTTTTTTTGGTCGATATAATTTAGAACTCAATTGGAGTAGGGTTGAATTTTTAGTCGGAACTCAATTGGAGTAGGGTTCATTTTCAATAGAAATAATTCAAAACTCAATTGGAGAAGAGTTTAGTTTTTAGTCTTGATTCATCTGTGTTGGGTCAATATTTTAGGAATCACTACTTAATGTTATGATATGTTTAATTTATTTTTACTTCAAAATGGATACCAATTGTACTTTTAACCAAGCATAAACATATTTAACATTTAACATTACTTAACTCATGCATAAATATATTTAACATTTAATATTCCTCAACTCTTCTGGTAAGTTAATTAAACTCAGTTCCCATAAATGATTAATTTCTTTGATCGGTATATGAAGTGCAGAATGAACTTTTGTTGCTGATATGTTGAAAGTTGCCACTCTTGTAGGAGCTAGAAACAGTAATAGGCTTTTCCCTGGATGATGTGAGAGATTTTCAATTGTATTTTTAATGGCTCCAATCAAATATGACTTTCCCATAGCTACAGTTCCTTGGATTATCATTTGTAGGGGATCAACAGCCGTTTCATAATGCTCAAGGATAACACTGTATGCTATTCTTTTGTTATTCCCCAAACTATCAATCGAGTAAGACTTTGCATGTTGATTAGTAGAAATATTTTTCAATTTTCGCATATCATAGATGAAATGAATTGCACGACTTGAGGTCTCTTCATCTGCAAAGGCAGTGTTCCAATCATTCATATGATCAAGATCCCTATGTCCAAGCCTCTCAAGCTCATTATAATTTATAAATTGATTTATATATAATCCACATATGATCTCCCATTCATGTTTCCTGGAATCTCTTTGTGGTTTTGGATGTTCTTCTTCTTTGTTGTATTCAACTTGAGCATGTGTAGGCACATGTTTGCTATCAAAATACCGAGGTATATATTGAAAAATGCACCAATGTCCTCCACAACAATGTCTTGGCTTGAAGACTAGGGTTTTGCTGTTGTTCTTGAGTTGCGCCACCTATCCCTCAGTTTTCTAGGGTTTTTTTGTTGTTCTTGAGCTGTGCCACCTCTCCCTCAGCTTGCTAGGGTTTTGTTGTTATTCTTGATTACTTGTAATAGTTGTTCCTTTTACCAATTTTATATTTTAATTTTTGCCAAATTTTCAGTTTTGATTAATGGTCAAGTGCCCCTAAAATCTACTTTTACTAAGCCAAAAAAGAAACAACGCTTTGGTGCATTGGTTGATTTGAGGATTTACAAGAATGAAATTTGAGTCACAAGTACCAATTTATCCTCCTATCTGTATAAGACTTTTTAGAGTAAATGTTATCTGTCACTATGCGGTTTTCTGCTTCTAATGGTCAAGGATATTGTTCATATAATAAAGAATTTGCTTGTTTTTGTTTGGATTGCAATGCAACAATTGAATTGCAGTGTATTGGTCATATATGTAATTGCTAGTGCTATGGATCGGAGTTCAAGTTTGAATCTAATGCATTATCCCTTATTTCCTAGTGCAGGGATGGTTTTTTTTTTGAAGTTTTGAATGGGATTCTTTCATGGAGACATAAATATCCTTATCCACCATCTCATGTGGATGTTAAACTTTACATTTAAGAAGATGCATGCCAACCCTTTTTCCCACACACTGATGATTTCCAAAATACAGAACTTGGTGCTAAATCTATTCAGGATGCAGAAGAATGTGCTGAACCTAATTCTCTTCCCTTATGTTTTGATAAAGATTCATATTGTCTTTTTCAAAATTTTGTTGCTCCTAGAATATAAGCCTCACATCTAATCTTGCACTAAAGGTACAGTCAAGGTATGAGCTTATTTCCGAGGCAAGGTTTGAGGATAAAAACTCTAAATTAAATCTGATTGTCTAATATTCCAAAACATCATTGAAAGCTCAATATGAAGAACCCAATCTGAGCTTGAAATGTGAATGTGATAACATACAAAGTGATATTGATTTTTTAATGAAATATTTTCCTTTGATGAAATGGATTTCCAAATATATTCTAATTACAAGTCTATTGGAAAATATTAAATCTGGTAATCTAGGTTCTCCCACAAGTTGAGGAGCAACTACTATGCTTTCTTTTCCAAATCCATCATTCAAAATCGGAATTATACATTTTGGTTCAGCTGATACTATAGTGGTTAGGTACCACCTCACTCATCTACATTCTTTATAAATTCAAAAGAAAGAATTTTTCCCATTGTATAAAGAATAACTACTTTAAAGTTTAAACTTTTAAACTAACATCTAAAGATAACAATGTAATGTACGTAATATGGGGTGGAATGTTGGTATGTGTTTTAGCATTAAAATTGTTGAAGCCTCCGAACATTTTAAAATACATAAGCCTCATTCTTATATTGATTAGTGTTTTTTATTTGAAACTCATTTTGAGAGCCAAAGTTTTTGGTCATGAGAGTTACAATGGAAGCAATTGGTAATTTTTGTTTCATACACACTTAGTGGACGAATAAAAAAGACCATAGAGGGAAGGATTTTGAGGAAGAATGTCCTATATTTCATCATTAGATATATTGTATAAAATACAATAATTAATCAATTTCAATTTTTTGTTGGTTGTGCTTGCGCTATTTGTGCTTGGGATTCTATTACTTCTACACTACAAATAATCCTTGGTAAAATGTTACTACTTGATATTGGTCAAGTAGTTAGCTCGAAAGAAGTTCCAAGTCATGTGGGGAGCAACCCTATGTATACTATATGGATTATTTTGTAGGGTAAGTCTTCTTTGTGCCATTGATGAGGTTCTTGTATGGAAAGTTATAATGATATCCAAGAACATAGAATGACTATGCTAAAGTTATGCACTTAAAGGTACGCTAGAAGAAATTTGTAATTTAAAAGTATGGTGACATACACAACTTGGTTTGTAAAACAATTTGAATATTGAGTAATGTTGAAATAAATACTGGAAATATTATTATCTGATATTAGACAGTTATACTATATTTTGGACGACTTTGTCTATTTTGGGGATTTGAGAGTGGCATATGTTATGGTGGGTTGAAACAAAACAACCACGTCAGTGTAGCGGATGCAAGTGCAGGATTTTTAAATTCAACTGAAGAAACCAATGTCTTCCATAATTATAAGTACAGTATGGAAATAAAGACGAGATCTTCAAATAAAGAAGGAAAAACTTGTTGCTATGCTTGAAGAGGTACACACTTTTGAGTTTGTCCTACAACCATGAGAATGTTTTTCATGTTAAGATAAAATTATCAGCATAATATAAACTTGCATATTTTTACACTATTGGTGGAAAGGTGAATTGCACTTTACAGATAGTTATGGGTTTGCATTAATTAGCGTGTAGTTTTAGTAAGAAGAAAGACATTATGCAAAATCCTTTCAACTAGTCACCTTGATATCTAGACTTGGTTGTGTAGTGATGTACAATTCTGTTATAGTATGAAGTGTGTTAATTGTATATTATATTTGACTCCCTTCATATTAATGAGGTCAACAATGTAGAAGCAATTCTGTGTGTTTGTGCTTTCTTAGGAAGTTATGCTACTTTTTTGGAATTCATTCTTACACCAAAAATTTAAGTCCCTAAGGCAATGGCATGTATGTCATTTGGTACATAGGTAGATTATCCTTTTCATTGGACTCAATTTTATAGAATAGGTTTTATGCAAAACAATTTGTGCTTGTTAATCTAGGTTTCATTCTCTTAATGGATTGCATTTAATCCTTTTATGCTTTGATTGGTGAATCTCAGTATTTGATTTGAGAAATTAGAAAAGGGAAGGGTTGAAGGGAACTCCCAAATGGTGATGATAAAAATCACTCTTGTGGTATGGACCTTCCTTATGGAATATGTACCTTGAAAGAGAATATTACAGTTTGAAAAATTGATCTTATGGGTAAAAGGGTTGGTTCCCCACCTTGATGGTCCACCTTTGTCCTATGGGTAAAAAGGTTATTCTCCCACCTTGATTGAAACACCTTGGTCTTGTTGGTGTAGGCGTTGTTTTCCCAATTTGTCATAACCCCTCTTGTTGGCTTGTGATCTTATGTTGACCCTTGATTGGTCCTTAGGCTAGCATTCCCTCATAGTGTGGTACCTTAACCCTTTTGTTATGTTTGTTATGGGTGTGAATTTCTAGCAGCTCCAAACAACTCATAGCGTACTCAAGCAAGTTTAGATAGGTCACAGTTTAGTCCAAGAAGCCCTAAGAAGGTCACGATTCAATTCAAGCAGACCGAAGAAGGTCACAACCCATCTTAGGAAGTCACAGTTCAGACTCGAGTGGGATAATATCTCTGTTGCACTATTTGAGTGTGATAAGCTGTAAGAAATCCATGGGATTTGTATGGGATACAAAATGAGCTCTGGTTTGTGTGTGGAATGTCATCATTACATGATATTTTACGGACTATTATTTCTTGGTTTGATGCTCCTGTAATTGGGGTTTCCTTACGGTTCACTTCAAGCATACCCAAACACTCAAGCAGTGCAGTGGATATGTTAGTCCACTCAAACAAGGTTATGGTTTCTTCTAGCAGCCCCAAATAACTCACATCTTACTCAAGAAAGCCATGGGATTTTTATGAGATACAAACTAAGCTCTGGTTTGTGTTTGGAATGTCATCATTACTTGATATTTTAGGGACTCTTATTTTTGGTCTGCTGCTCCAGTAACTGGGGTTTCCTTACTTGTTGAATGGGTTAAATTGACTACTACGATAGTTGAGTAAACCTACAGTAATTGAATTTATTATCTCTCTCAAGTATGTCCTTTTTTCATGTAGTGCCTTGTCTCTTAATAGGCAAGATCTTATCTAAAAAAATATTCCTTAGTATAAGGAAGGTTTCAACTCTCCTAGTGGGTTATATTATTTGTTTTCTTTGTACTTTGGCTTAGATTTACTATTGTTGTTATTTATTTTCTTTGTATTCAACTCGAGCATGTGTAGGCACATGTTTGCGATCAAAATACAAAGGTATATATTGAAAAATGCACCAATATCCTCCACAACAATGTCTTGGCTTGACGACTAGGGTTTTGCTGTTGTTCTTGAGCTGCGCCACCTATCCCTTTGCTTGCTAGGGTTTTGTTGTTGTTCTTGAGCTATGCCACCTCTCCCTAAGCTTGCTAGGGTTTTGTTGTTGTTCTGGATTACCTGTAATAGTTGTTCCTTTTACCAATTTTATAGTTTTATTTTTGCCAAATTTTCAATTTTGATTAATGGTCAAGTGCCCCTAAAATATACTTTTACTAAGCCAAAAAAGAAACAATGCTTTGGTGCATTGGTTGATTTCAGGATTTACAAGAAGGAAATTTGAGTAAAAGTACCAATTTATCCTCCTATCGGTATTTTGCATTAATTAGCCTATTGTTCTAGTAAGAAGAAAGACATTATGCAGAATACTTTCAACTAGTCGCATTGATATCTAGACTTGGTTGTGTAGTAATGTACAATTATTTTATAGTATGAAGTGTGTTAATCGTATATTATATTTTACTCTCTTCATATTAATGAGGTCAACAATGTAGAAGCAATTTTGTGTGTTTGTGCTTTCTTAGGAAGTTATGCTACTTTTTTTGAATTCATTCTTACATAAAAAATTTAAGTCCATGGTGGGAATGGCATGTATGTCATCTGGTACATAGCTGGATTATAGAATAGGTTTTATGCAAAACAATTGGGTCCCTGCAGGGAATGGCATGTATGTCATCTGGTATATAGCTGGATTATAGAATAGGTTTTATGTAAAACAATTTGTTCTAGTTAATCCGGGTTTCATTCTCGTAATGGATTGCATTTAAGTATTTATGTTTTGATTGGTGAATCTCAGTATTTGATTTGAGAAATTAGAATAGGGAAGAGTTGATGGGAACTCCCAAATGGTGATGATAAATCTCACTGTTGTGGCATGGACCTTCCTTATACGGTGATGATAAAACATACTATTGTGGTATGGAAAACTTATGGACTATATACCTTGAGAGAGAATATAATAGTTTGACACCTTGGTCTTATGGTTAAAAGGGTTGGTTCCCCACCTTGATGGTACACCTTGGTCCTATGGGTGAAATGGTTATTCTCCCAGTTTGATTTACACACCTTGGTCTTGTTGGTGTAGGGGCTATTTTCCCACTTTGTCATAACCCCTCTTCTTGACATGTGATCTTATGTTGACCCTTGATTGATCCTTATGCTAGCACCCCATCATAGTGTGGTACCTTAACCATTTTTCTGTGTTTGTTATGGGCGTGAATTTCTAGTAGCCCCAAACAACTCATAGCCTACTCAAGCAAGTTTAGACATGTCATGGTTTAGTCCAAGAAGCCCCAAGAAGGTCAGAGTTCAGTTCAAGCAGATTGAAGAAGGTCACTATTCATATTAGGAAGCACAAAGAAGGTCACAACCCATCTTAGGAGGCCACAGTTCAGAGTTGAGTGGACTAATATCTCTGCTGCACTATTTGAGTGTGCTAAGCTGTAAGAAATCCATGGGATTTGTATGGGATACAAACTAAGATCTGGTTTGTGTGTGGAATGTCATCATTACCTGATATTTTATGGACTTTTGTTTCTTGGTCTGCTGCTCCAGTAATTGGGGTTCCCTTATGGTTCACTTCAAGCAAACCCAAACACTCAAACGGTGTAGTGGAGATCTTAGTCCACTCAAACAAGGTTATGGTTTCTTCTAGCATCCCCAAACAACTCACAACTTACTCAAGAAATCCATGGTATTTGTATGGGATACAAACTAAGATCTGGTTTGTGTGTGGAATGTCATCATTACTTGATATTTTAGGGACTCTTGTTTTTGGTCTGTTGCTCCAATAATTGGTGTTTCCTTACTTTTCGATTGGGTTACCTTGATTGCTACGATAGTTGAGTAAACCTACAGTAATTGAATTTATTCTATCTCTCTCAAGTATGTCCCTTTTTCATGTAGTGACTTGTCTCTTAATAGGCAAGATCTGATCTAAAAAAAACTCCTTAGTATAAGTAAGGTTTCAACTCTTCTAGTGGGTTATATTATTTGTTTTCTTTGTACTTTGAGTTAGATTTACTACTGTTGTTATTTATTGTCTTTGTATGCTTTTTAAATTTAACACATGGACATTTGGGAGTGTTAAAGTTGAAAGAGATGAAAATTATGCTTTAAACTAGCTCTACAAAATTATGGGAGTGTTAACATAAAAAATTGGTCAACTAGGTCTACATGGACTAAAACATATACATACATCCGTTTCCTATCATTTTCCCTTGATTTTTGACCTCCATAACTATGTTTTAACCTTATGCTCTCTCGAAAAGCCCAAAAAATATTAAAAAGGGCCTAAAAACCCAAAAAGGGCTTAAAAACCTGAAAAAGAGCTAAAAACCCACAAGCAGGCTTAAAACCCCCCAAAAAGGGCTAAAAACCCTAAATAGGGTTCCAAAACCCTAAAAGAGAGAAAAGGACAAGAAAAACTAGAAAATAGTGTGGAGTTTGTTATAGCCGATTTCACCACTCCAGGTGAATCACACTTTGTATGGCCTTCCCCTGTCCTGCTGCAGACTCCTTAGACCCCATGGACCATTTTTTGTCCTTTGATGTTTCCTTGATCATCCCTAAAAACATATGAAAAATGATACATGCGACTTTTAAACCTATAATCGCATATATATGCGGGTTTCACCATTAAAACCACCTACATTAGGATGTGTGCATAATCCAAATCCTTTTGGAGTTTTCCTTGACATGGATCCGACTCATTTGACTCTTGGCCTTCCTTATGCCTTGAGATCGCTCAGATTTGACCTTTCATTACCCCTTTGAAAAGATATATAAGGAACCCATTGGTACATTGAAGGCATAAGAGAGAATTGAGAGCAAAGAAACTATAGTCCATTGTTGCCGGAACTTATGCTTGAGTCTGTATCCCTTTTCCCTTGGAGCAGTTTTTTGTTCTTCCCAAGCTTGCCTTTTGCTTGTGAGCTTGCTATCGAGAGATGGAGGATTGAAGTGGTGGAGGCCCAAGTGGGGGATTCAGTTTCTCCGGTTCGCAGACGTGCCATCAGAGGTTGTATCTTGTAATCTCTAATTTATATTAATAGAAATATCTTTTCCTGTCCAATAATGTGTGTTTGAATGAATATTTTATCCATTGGATTATGTCAAATGCTTTTACATTATTGATTATATATGCTAGAATAGATATAACACCATGATATATAGAATGCTTGTATTGTTTACTTGTTGTTGAGGAAGTAATATATCAATTCAAGCTGAAGATTGGAAAGCTCAACGGGGATCTACTTCGATCGTCCGGAATAAGGTACGAGGTCTGATCCTTTAGTGTTAGACATTTAATTTCTATTGCATATTGGAAAGGATTGGTTTCTGCAGTCAATTTGTCTATTGTGGTAACCCAATTCAAAGGAATTTCTCTCCGTAACAGAATTGGCGACTCTGCTGGGGAGTTCCTAGTAGTTGTCCTTTGGGGGTTGTTTTATCGGCATTCAATGAAATTGAATTGCACTTTCTCTCTTGTTTCTGTGTCGGGTCTAGGGGCATGTATGCCTAGTAGAGTCTGATTTGTGTGAATTTTGTCTCAGCCTATCTGTTTGCCTTGAATTTATACGCTTTTCTTCCTGTACGTGATTTTTTAACTCATAGTCGCGTATACACGCGGATTCCTCTGCGATTTTCGCGTATACACGTGGGTTTACTGCGAACAGTCGCATATGCCCTTGATTTTTCCTTTTTGTGGAAGATAATTGGTCTCTAGGTGAATTCTAATATTTTCTAAGTCTCATTTGGCACTGGCTAAGTTAGTTTAGACCTCTGTTTCTGACCAGAAACGCTTTTTTTAGGCTAATTTTTTTTTTAAAGAAGGTTCTTGTCATGGCATTTTCGATTTTTTGTTTGAGATTAGTGCATTAGAGTTCTTTTACCTTGGTGCTTTGCTTGAGTGCTATTACGGTGTGCTTGCAGAGTCTAGGGGTCGTAGAATCATTCTTTTTCTTTTTGCATCTCATTTTATTTCAAAAAATCCAAAAACATTTGCTTATCATCATGCATTGCATTTTTACACTTTGCATTGTACTTGCACTAGATTTGCTTTGGAGTACTAGTTAGGACTTCATATAGGAAAATTTGCATTCATCATTTGAAGAAGAATTGTGCATTTCACGTAGTAGCATACCCTATTTTCATGGACACAATGCATTTGCATTGATTGTTAGGTGTGCATTTTACTTCATGTTGCGTCATAACACCATTAGTTGCACAACCATATCCCATTTTTGAGTAATAAAGCCAACTAAAATCAACGCTAAATTAAAGTGAACTACACTCTTTTCTTTTATAGGGTACACCAACAAGCTTAGGTTTTAGGATCTTGGAATAGTTCATTGTAAGTCAATTCTCCAAGATCACTAAACAACAACATGTATGTGTCTGTCTAGGTGAGTGTGTGAAATCCTTGGTATAACCAATGTTTCTCAGGATCGTCCTCTCAAAAGGGAGCTAAGCACGAGGCAGTGTGAGTGGTTATTGATTGGGATGACCCTAGTCATAACTGAGTAGCACCGGAGATATTTCTAGGATTGTATTCGTATCTGGGGGCTCTTTCGAGAGTTTCGGGCTTTACTACCCTACCCATACGGTCAATCCCGCCTGCGACTGTCCTCCTGAGCATTGATTATATTGAGGTGACCTTAGTGGCATTACCTAGGATATCGAGGGGGTACTTTGTAGGGATTATTCTGTGGGTATCCTGACCAGGTTGGGGTCGGACAGCATAGTCGCTTGATGCGTTGAAGCTGAGGGCCACAATAATTGGTTACGTACCTTCGCTTGTTGTGTATGGGAGTCTCAAGCCTCTCCTAGGCGAGACATACCTGCTTCATCCGGGAGCTCACTTATCCAGCCCTTGTTTGCTTGCATTTGGATTTAGATTTTATTAGTGATTTCTTTGTGCACGATAGTTGGCCTAGGGTTTACGTAAATAGAGAGTCTTTTCTATTTTTTTGAGTGATTGTGGATTTGGATGCAGCTCCTCACCGTTCTCATCATTTAGCAGGACTTTCACCTTCTACTTCTCCTCCTCCTTTTGGAGAGAGACCTAGATAGTCCAAGTGGAATATGTCGCACTTTGATTCACACACCATGGGAGACTATTTAGAGGATATTCCTGAACCACCTCCTCCCATTCGTGTAGACTATGGGGAGTTTACTCCTACTTACGACCCTTCACCTGATTTGGCTGAGTTAGGTCCCATGATTTTTGAGATAGGAACCATCCACGATAGACCTACTTACTCTAGGTTTGATTCCCCATTGACATGTTATCGGTATGGAATGCCGGAAGACATCGAGACTCATTTTGAACCTGCCAGCACTAGCTACGGTAGTTATGCTATGTCTGGTTTTCCTACCCATGATTTGGCATTTCATGTCGAATCTGAATTCGAGCCTAAAACTATTCTTGGGGGCACTCTCATTCCTTACCATGTGGAGAGGTTTTGGAGCACTAGTCACATTGCACCTTCCGTCCCAGTGGTGGAAGCTACATCATATATCCCTCCTAGGTCTAGGGTTAGCGATCCGATTAGGATACCAGATCCGAGACGAGTGATGATAGGTGGTAGCACGTACATCATTACTCAGATTCCTTCATCCTCGGTCCCTAGTTCTTCAAATGTACATCCTCCACCTTATTCACGTGGTCCTTTGAGTCGGCACATGGCTATGAGTTAGGTCCATACTGCAGTTACTAGAACGATTGTGTCTTAGGTTTACATACCGTTCGTTTCTTCAGGAGGATATGTTCATAATTCTAGAGGTCATGTTACTACTTCCGGAGCATATATCCCTACATCCGGTATGTGTATCCCTACTTCCGGTATGTGTATCCCTACTTCCGGAGCGTATCTTCCTACCTACAGAGTGTCTCATGGGGCATCGCATGTGATGACCTATGGAACCTATTATGGGATGCAGTATGGATAGGGTTCTTCACCTTATGGAGGTGGGTATCAAAAACCTACTCACTCTCCTCATTAAGGCTTTCTAGCTCCTACTAGTCAAGGCCCACCGCACTATGGTGCTTCCACGCCACCCTCTACGGGTCATACGAGAGGAGGAAATTATGGCCAAGGCCATGGTGGTAATCAACCCTATATGAATTAGGGAGTGGTCCATCGACCTCATCATCCTAGGCTCACGTTAATCACGACTCTTAATCTTCCTGACTTATCAAGACTGACGAATGATCCTGTGGCTCATGATCCGGCTTGACCGGCTGCCCCTACCAAACTTCCTTCGGACATACCTAAGTTGGAGGGAAACCCAGGAGACGATCCGAGCAAAGACATTAATACGTTTCACCTATGGTGCTCTTCGAATTCCTTACATCAGGACTCAGTCCATTTGAGACTATTTCAACACACCCTCAAAGGGCCTGCTGCGAAATGGTATATAGAGTTACCTAGGGGTGCTTTCGCTTTGTTAGACGACCTTGCGATGACTTTTATTAATCACTTCCAGCTACCAGTGCGTTATGACGTTGGTACTAAAATCTTGTCGACATTTCGGCAAGATAAAGCCACACATATTTCTGATCATATTCAAGAGTGGCATAGACAGAAGAGATTAATTAAAGCTTTTATACCGCCAGAGTTCCTCCTCGAGTGGTTCCTCAAGTCATTATTTCCATATATAGAGAAGGATGTTTCCACATCTAGAGTGTAGAGTGAGGAACAAGCGATTTTTAGGGCACAGGAACTGGACTTGATTTATGCTCAGTTCGGTTTGTTGTATGAGATTATTCCTAATGCTCCTCGTTCTAGTTTCGATCCCAAAGTCAAACCTGGACCACATGCCAATGGCATAGTGGGTTGTGCAAGTGCGAAACCTGCGGATTCGGTTGCAAAACAAGTTAGTCAATTATCAATCAACCAATCTACTTTGGGACAAGCTACGGCTTTGTCTCAACCCGCCCAAATGACGAGTGTACTCTCTGTGCAATCGTCAGACCAGAAGGGTAACCAGCAGCCCGGACAGAATAGAAAAAAGGGCAAAGATAATCGAAAGGATGGAAATAAGAATGAGAATGCTAATAATAATGACAAGAATGGTAGAAATTCTAGGGGGGACAAGCAAGCTAAATGTAAGGTTAAGTTCCCTTGCAAGTTGTGTAAGGACGATCACCTCACTTACATATGCCCCCGTATTGAGGAAGCTTCGAGATTCTTGGCACAAGGCCCAACTATGCTAACTAACCCTTTACTGCATAATCAAAATATGAACTCGAAGTCCCATGACTAGTCTGATGATGATCATGATCCGTTGGACACTAGTGGTCATGGGTGCATTAACATGGTCCGTGCTGCAAAATTTGTGACCCGTGCGAAAGATTATAGTGCGTCACAACCCAGCCCAGGCAAAGAGCCTGATCCACCAGGGTCCCCTTTGCGCATTGAGAAACCTATGGATAAACTTGAGGCTGCACCTCACATTCCTAAGGGAGTCCTTAAGCGTTCAGTGCATAATCCAAATGCCCGAGCCGCCCAAAATTATTCAGTTGTCAAGGATTTGGGCCACACTCCTTGTGCAATGTCTGCATTGGAAGTGCTTCAGAGTTGTCCTTCACAAAGGAAGGCATTGCTTTCTTCCCTTGGTGTGAATGATGATGATTCTTCATCTGTGATCAAATTTGAAACTGCAGGACTTCAGCCTCGCTTTCCCTACTATGTGTCTCTTTTGGTTCACGTAGAATGTCTTAATATGATCGTCAAATGCACTGTGATTGACGAGGGCGCTACTACTTCTGTGATGTCTTTGTCCTGTTGGAAGGGTCTAGGTTCTCCTGAGCTGTCTAAATCAGTGACTATGTTAACTATGTTTGATGGGAGATCTTTTAGGCTGTACGGAATCCTTCCTTCCCTTAAAGTCCTTTTAGGGGGGAAGACTGTTGCGATAGAGGTTGAGAAGGTTGATGCGCCCCTTGACTACAATCTCTTGTTGGGTAGGAACTGGATGTATAGTATGCAAGCTGGTTATTCTTCCTTGTTCCGTGTTGTATGCTTTGCACATAATGGGAAGATTGTAACGATTGATCAAATGACATTCAAGAATCCATCTGTTACCACATCTTCGGGAGCTTCGATCCCGATCGTGGAACATTCTCAGCCAGCAATTAGGAGTGTGGGTGTAGGCATGTACCCATCCCTCATGGGAAGCTTTAGTTGTCCTACACCGATCCTCATGGTAGGATCTAGTTTCGATGAGGATTCGACATCCACGAGATCGGTGTCTTTTCGCATGAGTCATATGGAAGATCCTTGGGTTCTCCCTACACCAAGTACTTCAAGTGAGCCTATCGTGATGGACGTTCTGTTGCCTGCAGCCATGATAGCTTATCAAGATAATATCGAGTCTGCTGCAGAGCCTATTCCTTCCTCTTCACGGATAGAGGAGCAGGATCCTTATGTGCTGCCGGCATGGGAAGTACAGTCTTCTCAGGCGCACGACTACCTTGATACGGTTTTCCCTTCGGATGAAGCGATTATTGAGGCTATGTCGAGAGTTGAGCCACCATGGGAGGAACTTCACCATAGATCATACTTTCTTCCAGAGCTTAACCGTTTGGAGCATGAGGATTTTAGGGTAGTTCTTAGTCAGAGAGTTGGAAGTCCTGTGGTTCCATTAAGCTCTCCTGGTCCGATAGCTGATGGAAACATGGCGAACATACATTAGAGGAAATTTGGGGTCTAAAATGGGCCTTATAAGAAAATGTGCCAAAATAAGTTTTTGTGAGTTGGAATTCAAGAGCCAATAGAATTTCAATAAAATAAGTCAACCATAATGGTTGAATTGACATATTTGTCATTAAAAAAAACTACTTTTTTTGTTCGTATTTTTGACATATCTCATTGTGTTTTTACTCAAATTTCGATCGGGAGAGCTCGTTGGATGCGGAATTTGATTCTGCATCCAACGAGTAACCACACTGCATACTTTTGATGAAACTTGCTACCCCAAAAACAAGAAATACCTAAAAAAATGTGATGATGAAATTTTAGTAAACACACAGGGAGATATGTCGAAAATACGAACACAAAAAGTAGTTTTTTTCTTTCTTCCTCCAAAATTAATCAATATTGTTTTATTATTTTAACTATTATTTTATTATTTTCCTTAGGAGGCCCATTTTAGACCCCAAAATTCCTCTAATGTCTTGAATGATTCCTATCAACATCTCTCGCAATCCTAGCACGATAGAGAATGTCTATATTGGGGTGGAATGTTCCCATGCCGAGATTCTGGAATATACCGAGCTATTCAAGGAATTCCGTGATATTTTTGCTTGGTCTTACGATGAGATGCCAGGTATTGAACCTCATATTGTCAAGCATGAGATTAAGACTTACACCAATGCTAAGCTTGTTCGACAACATTTACGGGAAGTGAATCCTAGGAAAGCACCCGCCATTAAGGCAGAGATAGAGAAGCTGTTGAAAGTTGGTTTCATCTATCCCATTCCCTTGACGTAGTGGGTTTCAAACCTCGTTCCAGTGGATAAGAAGCAAGGAATGATCTGCATATGCACTGATTTCCACGATTTGAATCGTGCCTATCCTAAGGACAACTTCCCCACACCATTTATAGATCAGATTTTGGATGAGTGTGCGGGTAGCGAGGTGTTCTCCTTTATGGACGACTTTTCTAGGTATAATTAGATACAGATTAAACCTGAGGACCGACATAAGACTGCATTTATTTGTCCTTGGGGAATGTTTGCATATAGAAAAATGCCTTTCGGCCTTAAAAATGCCGGAGCTACATTTTAGCGGGCAATGACCTTGATTTTCCACGATCTCAAGTCAATTATCGAGGTATTTTTGGATGACCTCGCTACTCATTCTTGCATGAGAATGCATCATCCATATCACTTGATATTGGTATTTGAAAGATGCCGGCACTATTCGGTTAGACTAAATCCTCATAAGTGCAAATTTTGTGTGAAATCAGGGTGTTTGTTAGGATTCATCGTTTCTAAAGAGGGTATAAGAGTCGACCCTTTGAAGGTTGAGGCAATACTTCAGTTGTCTCCCCCGAAGAATATTCATCATCTTTAGTGTTTGCAAGGCATGGAAAACTTCTTACGAAGATTTGTTGTCAACTTTTACAATTTGACTAGAGGCTTCATGCGTCTCTTGAAGAAGGACACCCCCTTTTGCTGGGATGAGTGAGCCCAGGAGTCCTTCGATGCACTCAAGAGAGCCCTAGCATTGGCCCCAGTGATTAGTCCTCTAGATTATAGCCGCAATTTTCTATTATATGTGGCTGCGTCCTTAGAGACGATTGGTATGGTTTTGGTTCAAGAGGATGAGGAGCTCCAAGAGCATGTCATATATTATCTGAGCTAAAACCTTATTGATGCAGAGATTCAGTATTCTCATGTCCAGAAGCTTGCTTTAGCTAACGTACATGCAGTTCAGTAGTTGAGACATTATATTCTCCTTCACCAGACCTTGGTTGTGGCCCATGTCAATCCGTTTCAATTCATCCTCACCCGAAGGATGATTGGGGGAAAGTATAATAAATGGATTGTCATTTTGCAAGAATTCAATCTCGAGTTTGTTTCAGCAAAATCGAAGAAATATTTAATTTTTGCAGAGCTTATATCGGATTTACCGAGCGAGGCTGAGGAGTTGGTTTGTGAAGATACGTTTTTCGATGAACACATATTCTTAATCTCAATGTTGGACCCATGGTTTGGGGATATCATAATATATTTACAAACACTGAAGACCCCTACTCACCTCTCGCGAGATGAACAGCGACGATTACGTCATGTCTCTAAGAACTACCTCATAGTGGACAATACTTTGTACCGCCGTGGAGTAGATTCCATTTTACGACATTGTTTAACTCATGAGGAGGCTGAGGTAGTGCTGAATGATTGCCACAGAGGGGCGTGTGGTGGTCATTTATCTGGGATTTCTACAGCTCAAAATATTTTAAGAGAGGGTTATTTTTGGCCGTCGATCTTTAAGGATTGTGTTGATGCGGTCAAGAGGTGCCACCCTTGCCAGGTGTTCGCACGAATATGTGCTTGAAACCTGCCATGTTACATCCCATTATCACCGCTGGTCCCTTCACTAAGTGGGGGCTCGATTTTATGGATTGCAACCCAACTTCGGCTGGGGGGCACCATCACATTATAGTGGCTGTTTATTACTTCACGAAATGGGATGAGGCTATGCCTACAGTAAAATCCGACGGTGAGACAGCTACTCACTTTGTGTTCAACCAAATTATTACTCAGTTTGGGATTCCGAAAGAGCTTGTCATTGACCACGGCTCGCACTTTCAGAACCGTATGATGGAAGAGTTGGCATCCAAGTTAGGGTATAAGTAAGAGCATTCATCTTCTTATTACCCCCAGGAGAATGGATAGGTAGAGGCAGTGAATAAATCACTCAAATCCATTCTCCAACGAGCCATCACACAAAGCAATAATAATTGGCACATTATGTTTTATCCGGCTTTGTGGGCATATCGAACTGCGGTTAAGAATGCCACTGGTTTTTCTCCATATTAGCTTGTACATGGAGTGGAGTCAATATTTCCGGTTGAATGTCACTATGTATCGTCACCCAAAAACATGTCTTTTTGATTCCATATAATCAAGAAAACACAAAAAAATTAAATAACTCAAAAATTTTAAAGAAAGAGAGGGTTGATATTTGTTACCTATATAGCCATATGACGAGCTTGGTTGTAGCGACATGTCCGGGTCCCCTCGGAAATCTATCCCTGCATAGGGGTAGTCATCGATGGAAACTACCTGTCATCACCACCATGGAAAGAAGTCAGCTGGATATGGGTTGGACACCGTACCACCCCCCAATATGCGCATAGCATCTGCCCAACATCATTGGGCTGGATCTCGAACCCCGTGGAGAGGAACATCCACTCTGGGGCTCAATCCTAGAACACGCTCGAAGAAAAATGTGCTCAGAATACTGCTGAAACTGAAGTTCCGCACCCTGGCTGCCTTACACTCACTAAGCTAGTGTTTCATGTTGCTCAGTAGTGTATTAATCCAGTCGTAGATCATGGGTATCATGCACTCCACTGCATAGAACATCAGAGGCCGTGAGGCCTGGTGGAGTGATGCCAAGCCTGCTATCCTGCCCAGTGTCAATAATATGGCCTTTAGGCCCAGCACCTATATAGCATTGGTAGGGACTTGAATCCCCACCTTCTCGGTGTCTGGATAATAGTACACTGCAATGTACTCGTCGATAGTTAGGCCACCTCTTGGCCCACCGCAGGAACGAAGGTTCACCACTTCCCCTCGTCTATAAATCCCTGTGATAAAATATATGTCCTCCACCTCAATGGTGAGGGACATCCCATCGATATGGAAGGACTCCGAGTCTGGATCCCAATAATCTACCATCATCTGTAACAGTCTTGGTTTGGCCCTCAAACCACCAAGACACCAAAACGTGTAGAGTCCGCATGCACGTAGAGCTTGTTGAGCCATTAAGTCGGCCCTTACTACTTCCTCTACTTCACCATGCTCACGCTCTCTCCAATCTAGCACCATCCTACATAATAAATTGCAAAATTTCCCATTAGTTTATTGAAAAACCATATGCATGGCCTCATACGCGACTGTTTTCAAAAAAACCGTATATGTATGCGAGTTTGAGGCCATTTTTCATGTATACCTAGCCCTATACGCAGAAAAAACCTCGATTTCCATGTGGGATGCAGCGCTCTTTTTGGGATGGCATAAAAACCTCGTTTAACCATGAAAATTCATAAAAATTGTATCAAAATGCAAGAGGAGAGCATGAGTAAATACCTGGAAGAAACGGTAGTGAATTCCGCCGGCTGGATCTACTGGAATTTGCTGTTGAAAATCAGAGCTCAAATGGTTAAAAGTTTCAAATGATTTATAATATTTTGAAATTTTTACTATTTATAGAAAATTTTCAAATATTTGAAAATTTTTACCCCCTTTCCTATAGTTTCGACATTTTCTAACCATTCTGGACCGTTTTTGACATAATTTGTAATGTAGAAGACCTTTTTCAGTGCCGTTTTAGCCATTGGATTGACCTGTTCATGCCGATCTCAGGTATCATGTCTAAACTAGCATATATTTTAGGTTTCACCACCGTTTGCATTTTGCATAACCTTATGACAATATCATTATGACCTTAGGTACGAACCCACTCTATTATGTCACATCACCTTCTTGCTGCTTTAGAAGTGGCATGATATGAGTGGTAGAGCTTTACCTTACATGGGTACCCTAGTTAGCACCCTATTTGCATTTGGTGCCCATGTTGACATTTTCTCCTTTAGGGTGTGGGAGTCCGTTGTATAATACTGCCATGACATTTCGCAAGAGCCTCATACTCCTCTTGATCATTTGCTGGCCTATTTCCCTCAGGACTCCCTCATATCAAGTTGTGAATGCATTATCATGAGCTTTTCCTGCCTTATTAAGCTTTATTCTGGCTCCCTTGACATTGCGTTTCAGCCATATAGCCTGAGCTTGTCTCATGTCTAGCCATGCAGAGCCATTTTTTATATCCTTCGCAGCTTGAGTTCCTTTTTACCGGGAGGGGATCTTCCCCCGAGTGTCGATATCCTACACATGTATCCTTGCATTGAGCATAGGTATGTTCCACTTCTTGGAAGTAGTTTGTTTGCCCTTATGACACTCATCTCCTCCTATTTTGTAACTATAAATCTATTTTATTCTTTTTTCAAGCTTTTTAAATAACTGAAAAAGTCCAAAAAAATTAAAAAAACCAAAAATCCGGGCAAGGAACGATGTTATCTGTGGTAGCTATTGAGTCTTGTCGCCTTCGAACAGAGCACTATATATCACATCCATTAGTTGGGTTATAGTTTGACTTTAGGAGCTGTACTTGTTTATATGAGTTTATCTCCACCGATTGGTTAAGCTTCTAGTCCCTATGGAGCCTCTGTTGATGCCTCATGTGTCACAGAGATGTCCCAGTTTGTATATCGAGTCTATGCTTCCTTCATTCAGTCACCATACGCCGTTATGCTCTTGTTCGAAGGAAGTTGAAGCCTGAGTTGGCCATTCCCAGTATTATTACTAGTTCATGCACATCTTATTTGAGTCCTTCCACATTATACAGCATTGCTGAGTACCTCGTGTTGGTTGATGGGGGATGCCTTAATGCCCTCTTTCCAGTGGATTCCATCCCATCGACTTCAGATCATTTATTCTGGGATAGGAGTCTAGAGTCATTTGAGTGCCTTGAGACTTACAGTCATCAGTGGTAGGTTCTCTCACCATCGACAGTTTTGGGAATACATCAATGTCCCTGATCGATGGATTTTTCCAAGTGTTCAACCTCAACACATTTATTCACACTTGTTAGATTGCACTCTAGTACCTTGATTCCCATTTTCATTATCGGTGGGTGATCTCGCATCTGTTAATGATATACATTAATGACCGGTAATCAGACGATGGACTACTATGTTTGACCTCGACACCTCTATTCGCATAGTAGGACATGTACTCGTAGCGGTTTGTGTAGAAGAATTTTTAGATTGGTGGCATCTCTTATATGCTACCTCCTTGATCGTGCCAGTGTTCATGATATTTTAGCTCTCGTGACTTGATTCTAGTATATGTCAGATATTTCCAGCCACTATGGAGATCTTGATCTGTTATATCTTCAGCCATTATGGATATCATGGTCCTTTGTATATCTTCATCATGGAGATTATGATCTATGTATATTGTACGTGGCGATGACCACATATGTGATATCATGTATCATGCCTATCCATGGCCATTGTACTCTTATGTATCTGGGACTGCTATATGTATTTGCAGTTATATGCAGAGTTGTGTTATTGTACTATGCTGATTGGGTGGCTCGTCTTCCATTTGGGATCCTTCATCACTCCACTTCTAGGATGGAATTTAATGTATTGTGGCCATCATATGACCCCTCTGACCTCACACATTAGGGGGCATATGCTATAGCTAATTTCACCACTCGAGGTGAATCACACTTTGTATGGCCTTCCCCTATCCCACTGCAGACTCCTTAGACCCCATGGACCATTTTGTGTCCTTGACATGGATCCGACTCATTTGACTCCTGGACTTTCCTATGCCTTGAGATCACTCGGATTCAACCTTTCATTACCCCTTTGAAAAGCTATATAAGGAACCCATTGGTACATTGAAGGCATAAGAGAGAATTGAGAGAAAAGAAACTATAGTCCATTGTTGCTGGAACTTATGCTTGAGTCTGCATCCCTTTTCCCTTGGAGCACTTTTGTGTTCTTCCCAAGCTTGACTTTTGGTTGTGAGCTTGCTATCGAGAGATGGAGGATTGAATTGGTGGAGGCCCAAGTGGGGGATTCAATTTCCCCAGTTCACAGACGTGCCGTCAGAGGTTGTATCTTGTAATCTCTGATTTATATTAATAGAAATATCTTTTCCTGTCCAATAATGTGTGTTTGAATGAATATTTTATCCATTGGATTATGTCAAATGCTTTTACATTATTTATTATATATGCTAGAATAGATCTAACACCATGATATATAGAATTATTGTATTGTTTACTTGTTGTTGAGGAAGCGATATATCAATTCAAGCTGAAGATTGGAAAGCTCAACGGGGATCTACTTTGACCGTACGGAATAAGGCACGAGGGGTGATCCTTTAGTGTTAGACATTTAATTTCTATTGCATTTTGGAAAGGATTGATTTCTGGAGTCAATCTATCTGTTGTGGTACCCCAATCCATAGGAATTTCTCTCCGTAACATAATTGGCGACTCCGCTAGGGAGTTCCTAGTAGTTGTCCTTTGGGGGTTGTTTTATCGGCATTCAATGAAATTGAATTGCGCTTTCTCTCTTGTTTCTGTGTCGGGTCTGGGGGCATGTATGCCTGGTAGAGTCTGATTTGTGTGAATTTTGTCGTAGCTTGTCTGTTTGCCTTGAATTTATACACTTTTCTTCCTATACACGAGTTTTTAACTCGCAGTCACGTATACACGCGGATTCCTCTGCGATTTTTGCGTATGCACGCAGGTTTACTGCGAACAGTCGTGTATGCCCTTGCTTTTTCCTTTTTGTGGAAGATAATTGGTTTCTGGGTGAATTCTGATATTTGCTGAGTCTCCTTTGGCACAGCCTAAGTTTGTTTAGACCTCTGTTTCTGACCAGAAACGTTTTTTTTTAGGCTAAATTTTTTTTTCTAAGAATGTTCTTGTCATGGCATTTTTGATTTTTTGTTTGAGATTAGTGCATTAGAATTATTTTACCTTAGTGCTTTGATTGAGTGCTATTTTGGTGTGCTTCCAGAGTCTAGGGGTTGTAGAATCATTCTTTTGCTTTTTGCATCTCATTTTATTTCAAAAAATCCAAAAAGATTTGCTTATCATCATGCATTGCATTTTTGCACTTTGCATTGTACTTGCACTAGATTTGTTTTGGAGTACTAGATAGTACTTCATATAGGAGAATTTTGCATTCATCATTTGAAGAAGAATTGTGCATTTCACGTAGTAGCATACCCTGTTTTCATGGACACAATGCATTTGCATTGATTGTTAGGTGTGCATTTTACTTCATGTTGCGTCATAAAACCATTAGTTGCACGACCATATCCTGATTTTGAGTAATAAAGCCAACTAAAATCAATGCTAAATTAAAATGAACTACACTCTTTTATTTTATATGGTACACCAATAAGCTTAGGTTTTAGGATCTTGGAATAGTTCATTGTAAGTCAATTCTCCAAGATCACTAAACAACAACATGTATGTTTCTGTCCAGGTGAGTGTGTGAAATCCTTGGTATAACCAATGTTTCTCAGGATCCTCCTCTCAAAAGGGAGTTAAGCACGAGGCAGTGTGAGTGGTTATTGATTGGGATGACCCCTAGTCATAACTGAGTAGCACCGGAGATATTTCCATTATTGTATTTGTATCTGGGGGCTATCCATTATTGTATTTGTATATGGGGCCTCTTTCAAGAGTTTCGGGCTTTGCTACCCTTCCCATATGGTCAATACCGCCTGTGACTGTCTGCCTGAGCATTGATTATATTGAGGTGACCTTAGTGGACTTACCTAGGATATCGAGGGGGTACTTTGTAGGGATTGTTTTGTGGGTGTCCTGACCAGGTTGGGGTCGGACAGCACAGTCGCTTGATGCGTTGAAGCTGAGGGCCACAATAATTGGTTACGTACCTCCACTTGTTGTGTATGGGAGTCTCAAGCCTCTCCTAGGTGAGACATACCTGCTTCATTTGGGAGCTCACTTATCCAGACCTTGTTTGCTTGCATTTGGATTTATATTTTATTAGTGATTGCTTTGTGCATGATAGTTGGCCTAGGGTTTACGTAAATAGAGAGTCTTTTCTATTTTTTTGAGTCATTGTGGATTTGGGTGCAGCTCCTCGTCGTTCTCGTCATTTAGCAGGACTTTCGCCTTCTACTTCTCCTCCTCCTTTGGGAGAGAGACCTAGACAGTCCAGGTGGACTATGTTGCACTTTGATTCACACACCATGGGAGACCGTTTAGAGGATATTCCTAAACCACCTCCTCCCATTCGTGTAGACGATGGGGAGTTTACTCCTACTTACGATCCTTCACCCGATTTGGCTGAGTTAGGTCCTGTGATTTCTGAGATAGGAACCATCCATGATAGACCTACTCACTCTAGGGTTGATTCCCCATTAACACATTACTGGTATGGAATTTCAGAAGATGTCGAGACTCATTTTGAACCTGCCAGCACTAGCTACGGTAGTTATGCTATGTCTGGTTTTCCTACCCATGATTTGGCATTTCATGTCGAATCCGAATTCGAGCTTAACACTATGCCTGGGGGCACTCTCATTCCTACCATGTGAAGAGGTTTCGGAGAACTAGTCACATTGCACCTTCCGTCCCAGTGGTGGAAGCTACATCATATATCCCTCCTAGGTCTAGGGTTAGCGATCCGATTAGGATACCAGATCTGAGACGAGTGACGATAGGCGATAGCATGTACATCATTACTCAGATTCCTTCATCCTCAGTCCATAGTTCTTCAAATGTACATCCTCCACCTTATTCACGTGGTCCTTTGAGTCGGCACATGGCTACGAGTCAGGTCCATACTACAGTTACTAGAACGATTGTGTCTCAGGTTTACATACCGCCCGTTGCTTTAGGAGGATATATTCATAATTCTAGAGGTCATGTTACTACTTCCAGAGCGTATATCCCTACTTCCGGTATGTGTATCCCTACTTCCGGAGCATATCTTCCTACCTACAGAGTGTCTCATGGGGCATTGCATGTGATGACCTATGGACCCTATTATGGGACGCAGTATGGATAGGGTTCTTCACCTTATGGAGGCAGGTATCAACAACCTGCTTACTCCTCATTACGGCTTTGTAGCTCCTACTAGTCAAGGTCCACCGCACTATGGTGCTTCCACGCCACCCTATACGAATCATATGGGAGGAGGACATTATGGCCAAGGCTATGGTGGTAATCAACCCTATATGAATCATGGGGCGGTCCATCGACCTCATCATCCTAGGCTCCCTTTCCTCATGATGCTTAATCTTCCTGACTTATCGAGATTGACGAACAATCTTGTGGCTCATGACCCAGCTTGGCCGGATGTCCCTACCAAACTTCCTTTGGACATACCTAAGTTCGAGGGAAAACCGGGAGAGGATCCGAGTGAAGACGTTACTATGTTTCACCTATGGTGCTCTTCGAATTCCTTACATCAGGACTCAGTCCATTGGAGACTATTTCAACATACCCTCACAGGGCCTGCTGCGAAATGGTATATAGAGTTACCTAGGGGTGCTTTCTCTTTGTTCGATGACCTTGTGATGACTTTTATTAATCACTTTCAGCTACCAGTGCGTTATGATGTTGGTACTGAACTCTTGTCGACATTTCAGAAAGATAAAGCCACACATATTTCTGATCATATTCAAGAGTGGCGTATATGGAAGAGATTAATTAAAGCTTTTATACCACCGGAGTTCCTCCTTGAGTGGTTCCTCAAGTCGTTATTTCCATATATAGCGAAGGATGTTTCCACATCCGGAGTGCAGAATGAGGAACAAGCGATTTTTAGGGCATAGGAACTAGACTTGATTTATGCTCAGTCCAGTTTGTTGTATGAGATTATTCCCAATGCTCCTCGTTCCAGTTTCGATCCTAAAGTCAAACCTGGATCACATGCCGATGGCATAGTGGGTTGTGCAAGTGTGAAACCTGTGGATTCGGTTGCAAAACAAGTTAGTCAATTGTCAATCAACCAATCTGCTTCAGGACAAGCTACGACTTCATCTCAACCTGCCCAAACGACGAGTGTACTCTCTGTGCAATTGTCGGACCAGAAGGGTAACCAACAGCCCGTACGGAATAGAAAAAAGGGTAAAAATAATTGAAAGGGTGGAAATAAGAATGAGAATGCTAATAATAATGACAAGAATGGTATAAATGCTGGGGGGGACAAGCAAGCTAAACGTAAGGTTAAGTTCCCTTGCAAGTTGTGTAAGGACGATCACCTCACTTACTTGTGCCCCCGTATTGAGGAAGCTTCGAGATTCTTGGCACAAGGCGCAGCTGTGCTAACTAACCCTTTACCCCATAATCAAAATATGAACTCAAAGTCCCATGACTAGTCTAATGATGATCATGATCCGCCGGAGACTAGTGGTCATGGGTGCATTAACATGGTTCGTGCTGCGAAAGTTGTGACCCGTGTGAAAGATTATAGTGCGTCACAACCCAGCCCAGGCAAAGAGCCTGATCCACCAGGGTCCCCTTTGTGCATTGAGAAACCTATGGATAAACCTGAGGCTGCACCTCGCATTCCTAAGGGAGTCCTTAAGCATTCAGGGCATAATCCAAATGCCCGAGCCGCCCAAAATTATTTAGTTGTCGAGGATTTGGGCCACACTCCTTGTGCAATGTCTGCATTGGAAGTGCTTCAGATTTGTCCTTCGCAAAGGAAGGCGTTGCTTTCTGCCCTTGGTGTGAACGATGATGATTCTTCCTCTGTGATCAAATTTCAAATCATAGGACTTCAGCCTCGCTTGCCCTACTATGTGTCTCTTTTGGTTCACGTAGAATGTCTTAATATGACCGTCAAACGCACTATGATTGACAACGGTGCTACTGCTTCTATGATGTCTTTGTCCTCTTGGAAGGGTCTGGGTTTTCCTGAGCTGTCTAAATCAGTGACTATGTTAACTGCGTTCGATGGGAGATCTTTTAGGCCACACAACATCCTTCCTTCCATTAAAGTCCTTTTAGGGGGGAATACTGTTGCGATAGAGGTTGAGGTGGTTGATGCACCCCTTGAATACAATCTCTTGTTGGGTAGGAACTGGATGTACAGTATGCAAGTCGGTTCTTCTTCCTTGTTCCACGTTGTATGCTTTGCACATAACGGGAGGATTGTAACGATTGATCAAATGACATTCAAGAATCCGTCTGTTACCACATCTTTGGGAGCTTCGATCTCGATCGTTGAACATTCTCAGCCGGAAACTGGGAGTGTGGGTGTAGGCATGTACCCATCCCTCATGGGAAGCTTTAGTTGTCCTACACTGATCCTCATGGTAGGATCTAGTTTCGATGAGGCTTCGACATCTACGAGATCAGTGTCTTTTCACATGAGTCATATGGAATATCCTTGGGTTCTTCCTACACTGAGTACTTTGAGTGAGCCCATCGTGACGGACGTGCCGTTGCCTACAGCCATGATAGCTTATCAAGCTAATCTTGAGTCTACTGCAGAGCCTACTCCTTCCTCTTCATGGACAGAGGAGCAAGACCCTTATGTGCTGCTGGCATGGGAAGTACAGTCTTCTCAGGCGCACGACTACCTTGATACGGTTTTCCCTTCAGATGAAGCGATTATTGAGGCTATGTCAGGAGTTAAGCCACCATGGGAGGAACTTCACCATAGATCATACTTTCTTCCAGAGCTTGACCATTTGGAACGTGAGGATTTTAGGGCGGTTCTTAGTCAGAGTGTTGGTAGTCCCATGGTTCCATTAAGCTCTCCTGGTCCGATGGCTGATGGAAACATGGCGAACATATCTTCAATGATTCCTATCAACATCTCTCGCAATCCTAGCACGATAGAGAATGTCTATATTGGGGTGGAATGTTCCCATGCTGAGATTCTAGAATATACCGAGCTATTCAAGGAATTTCGTGATATTTTTGCTTGGTCTTACGATGAGATGCCAGGTATTGACCCTCATATTGTCGAGCACGAGATTAAGACTTACACCAATGCTAAGCCTGTTCGACAACATTTACGGGCAGTGAATCCTAGGAAAGCACCCGTCATTAAGGCAGAGATAGAGAAGCTATTGAAAGTTGGTTTCATCTATCCCATTCCCTTAACGAAGTGGGTTTCAAACCCCATTCTAGTGGATAAGAATCAAGGAACGATCTGCATATGCACTGATTTCCATGATTTGAATAATTCCTGTCCTAAGGACAACTTCCCCACACCATTTATAGATCAGATTTTGGATGAGTGTGTGGGTAACGAGGTGTTCTCCTTTATGGACGGATTTTCTGGGTATAATTAGATACAGATTAAACTTGAGGACCAACATAAGACTGCATTTATTTGTCCTTGGGGAATGTTTCCATATTGAAAAATGCCTTTCGACCTTAAAAACACCGGAGCTACATTTCAGCGGGCAATGACCTTGATTTTCCATGATCTCAAGTCAATTATCGAGGTATTTTTGGATGACCTCACTGCTCATTCTCGCATGAGAATGCGTCATCCATATCACTTGAGATTGGTATTTAAAAGATGCCGGCACTATTCGGTTAGACTAAATCCTCATAAGTGCATATTTTGTGTTAAATCAGGGTGTTTGTTAGGATTCATCATGTCTAAAGAGGGTATAAGAGTCGAACCTTTGAAGGTTGAGGCAATACTTCAGTTGTCTCCCCCGAAGAATATTCATCATCTTCAGTGTTTGCAAGGCATGGAAAACTTCTTACGAAGATTTGTTGTCAACTTTGCCAATTTGACTAGAGGCTTCATGTGTCTCTTGAAGAAGGACACCCCCTTTTACTGGGATGAGTGAGACCAGGAGTCCTTCGATGCACTCAAGCGAACCCTAGCATCGGCCCCAGTGATTAGTCCTTCGGATTATAGCCGCAATTTTCTATTATATGTGTCCGCGCCCTTAGAGACGATTGGTATGGTTTTGGTTCAAGAGGATGAGGAGCTCCAAGAACATGTCATATATTATCTGAGCCGAAACCTTATTGACGCAAAGATTCGGTATTCTCATGTCGAGAATTTTGCTTTAGCTACCGTACATGCAGTTCAGCGGTTGAGACATTATATTCTCCTTCGCCAGACCTTGGTTGTGGCCCATATCGATCCGTTTCAATTCGTCCTCACCCGAAGGATGATTGGGGGAAAGTATAATAAATGGATTGTCATTTTGCAAGAATTCGATCTCGAGTTTGTTTCGGCAAAATCGAAGAAGTCTTTAATTTGTGCAGAGCTTATATCGGATTTACTGAGCGAGGCCGAGGAGTTGGTTTGTGAAGATACGTTTTTCAATGAACACATATTATTAATCTCAATGTTGGACCCATGGTATGGGGATATCATAATATATTTACAAACATTGAAGACCCCTACTCACCTCTCGCGAGATGAACGACGATGATTACGTCATGTTTCTAAGAACTACCTCATAGTGGACAATACTTTGTACTGCCGTGGAGTAGATTCCATTTTATGACATTGTTTAACTCATGAGGAGGCTGAGGTAGTGTTGAATGATTTCCACGGAGGGGCGTGTGGTGGTCATTTATCTGGGCTTTCTAGAGCTGAAAATATTTTAAGAGCAGGTTATTTTTGGCCATCGATCTTTAAGGATTGTGTTGATGCGGTCAATAGGTGCCACCCTTTCCAGGTGTTCGCACAGAATATGCACTCGAAACCTGCCCCATTACATCCCATTATCACTGCCGGTCCCTTCACTAAGTGGGGGCTCGATTTTATGGATTGCAACCCAGCTTCGGCTGGGGGGAACCATCACATTATAGTGGCTTTTGATTATTTCGTGAAATGGGTTGAGGCTATGCCTACAGTAAAATCCGATGGTGAGACTGCCACTCAGTTTGTGTTCAACCAAATTATTACTCGGTTCGGGATTCTGAAAGAGCTTGTCACTGACCACGGCTCGCACTTTCAGAACCGTATGATGGAAGAGTTGGCATCCAAGTTAGGGTATAAGTAAGAGCATTCATCTTCTTATTACCCCCAGGTGAATGGATAGGTAGAGGCCGTGAATAAATCGCTCAAATACATTCTCCAACAAACCATCACACAAAGCAATAATAATTGGCACATTATGTTATATTCGGCTTTGTGGGCATATCGAACCACGGTTAAGACTGCCACTAGTTTTTCTCCATATCAGCTTGTACATGGAGTGGAGTCAATATTGCCGGTTGAATGTGAAATTCCTTCATTGAAGCTAGCTGTGGAACTCTTACCAGACGCTTCCCCATTGGAGGAGCGTTTGGTTCACCTTGAGCAACTTGATGAGCAACGTCGGGATGCCTTGGTGTCTCTAGAAGTAAATAAACGTCGCGTTAAGGTCCAATACGATAAATCTGTCCATCCAAGAGAGTTTAGTGAAGGAGATTTGGTCCTTTTGTGGGATCAACCGAAAGAACCCTTGGGGGCAGGGA
Source organism: Pseudotsuga menziesii (assembly GCA_001517045.1). Taxonomy (NCBI): domain Eukaryota; kingdom Viridiplantae; phylum Streptophyta; class Pinopsida; order Pinales; family Pinaceae; genus Pseudotsuga; species Pseudotsuga menziesii. The sequence goes on along the minus strand of LPNX010986563.1, from coordinate 47,029 downwards.
AATTTAATCCTATGTGGCATGGTCCTTACGTGGTCAAGCGTGTGTTAGAGAAGGGTGTGTATGAGTTAGTGGATTACGAGGGAACAGCTTTGGCGGAGCCTAGAAATGGGCTCTATCTCAAAAAATACTATGCATGATCTTTAGCCAAGGCTGCTTGTTGTATATTATTGTACAGCTTTTCATAGTTAGGTCTTTTTCTTATCGTGATCGGGTTTGTGATTAGTTTCCATTTCTTTTGGCAGATGTCAATGGAATATTCCACCTACATAGGATTCGTGGATGGTGCAAGCCATCACACTCAACACTCAACCTCTACTGCTTGGGTGATTTATACTCCTATGGGTCAGGTACTGTCTTCGGGAGGTGTATGTCTACGACCATCTTCCAACAATGTTGCTGAATACAGTGCTGTTATTGAGCTTCTACAAGATGCCATTTTACATGGCATTCTATCTCTTGAGGTACGTCTTGATTCAGAGTTAGTAGTGTCACAGCTCAATGGTTTGTACCATGTTAGAGATCCGACGTTATTGAGAAGGTTCTTGCGTGTGAGATTGTTAGAATGGCAATTTGACAATATAACATATATACACATTCCAAGAAATAATAATCAAGTTACTGACTCATATGCTAACTACGTGTTAGATTGGAATTTGTTTCATTCACAATAAATTAATCACAAACACCATTTTTACACATGTAAATAAATAAATTGATCACCACAAATTTTTTTATATACATAAAAAATGTGATAATACATAGTGTCATGATACAAAATTGGGGCTCTTAAGCCACCATCATATAATACACTGTCATACAAAATGTATACACTCCTAGGTGTCTAATCCTGTGGAGGAGGAGGAGGGTTGTGATCATGAAAGGTCACTACGGCTCTAGCTAACTGTCGAAATAAATGCACCCATGCACGTGGTACACCCACCACCTGCCGCTGCATGGACTTAGGAAAGTCCTCAACTTTTTCCATGGGAACTCTATGTGTCAATCTCATGAAGTTGGTATGAATGCTCTGGAGCATTTGCTCTGCATCCACACCCGTGATGTCATCTCCTCTTCCCCTCCATATATGATGAGGGAAGCCCTCTAGCCGCCGTGGTCCCACATCTGCACACAAATGGTAGATGTCACTATGTATCATCACCCAAAAACATGTCTTTTTGATTCCATATAATCAAGAAACAAAAAAAATTAAATAACTCAAAAAATTTTAAAAAAAGAGAGGGTCGAGATTCGTTACCTATATCGCCATATGCCGATCCTGGTGGTAGCGGCATGTCCGGGTCCCCCCGGAAATCTATCCCTGCATAGGGATAGTCATCGATGGACACTATCTGTCGTTACCACCATGGAAAGAAGTCAGTTGGATATGGGTTGGACACTTTACCACCCCCCAATCTGCGCATAGCATGTGCCCAACGTCGTTGGGCCGGATCTCGAACCCCGTGGAGAGAAACATCCACTCTGGGGCTCAATCCTGGAACATGCTCGAAGAAAAACGTGCTCAGAATACTGTTGAACCTGAAGTTCCGCACCCTGCCTGCCTTACACTCACTAAGCTGGTGTTTCATGTTGCTCAGTAGTGTAGTACTCCAGTCGCAGATCATGGGTCTCATGCACTCCCCTGCATAGAACATCAGAGGCCGCGAGGCCGGGTGGAGTGATACCCAGCATCTATATAGCATTGGTAGGGACTTGAATCCCCACCTTCTTGGTGTCTGGATAACAGTACACTGCAATGTACTCGTCGATAGTCAGGCCACCTCCTGGCCCACCGCAGGAACGAAGGTTCACCACTTCCCCTCGTCTAGAAATCCCTGTGATAAAGTATATGTCCTCCACCTCTATGGTGAGGGAAATCCTATCGATATGGAAGGACTCCGAGTCTGGATCCCAATAATCTACCAGCATCTGTAACAGTCTTGGTTTGTCCCTCAAACCACCAAGACACCAAAACTTGTAGAGTCCGCATGCACGTAGAGCTTGTTGAGCCATTAAGTCGGCCCTTACTACTTCCTCTACTTCACCATGCTCATGCTCTCTCCACTCTAGCACCATCCTGCACAAGAAATTGCAAAATTGCCCATTAGTTTATTGAGAAACCATATGCATGGCCTCATACGCGACTGTTTTCAAAACAACCACGTATGTACGCGAGTTTGACGCCATTTTCCGTGTATACCCAGCCCTATACGCGAAAAAAAACCTCGATTTCCACATGGGCCATAGCGCTCATTTTGGGATGGCATAAAAACCTCATTTAACCATGAAAATTCATAAAAATTGTATCAAAATGCAAGAGGAGAGCATGAGTAAATACCTGGAAGAAACGGTAGTGAATTCCGCCGACTGGATCTCCTGGAGTTTGCTGTTGAAAATCAGAGCTCAAATGGGTAAAAGTTTCAAATGATTTATAATATTTTGAAATTTTTACTATTTATAGAAAATTTTCAAATATTTGAAAATTTTTACCCCCTTTCCTATAGTTTCGACATTTTCTAACCATTTTGGACCGTTTTTGACATAATTTGTAATGTAGAAGACCTTTTTCAGTGCCGTTTTAGCCATTGGATTGACCCATTCGTGCCGATCATAGGTATCATGTCTAAACTGGCATATAGGTTAGGTTTCACCATCGTTTGCATTTTGCATAACCTTATGACCATCTCATCATGACCTTAGGTACGAACCCACTCTATTATGTCATGGAACCTTCTTGCTGCTTTAGAAGTGGCATGATATGAGTGGTAGAGATTTACCTTACATGGGTACCTTAGTTAGTGCCCTATTTTCATTTGGTGCCCCTGCTGACGTTTTCTCCTTTAGGGTGTGGGAGTCCATTGTATAGTACTGCCATGACATTTCGCAAGAGCCTCATACTCCTGTTGATCATTTGTTGGCCTATTTCCCTCAGGACTCCCTCATGTCAAGTTGTGAATGCATTATCATGAGCTTTTCCTACCTTATTGAGCTTTATGCTGACTCCCCTGACATTGCGTTTCAGCCATATAGCCCAAGCTTGTCTCATGTCTAGCCATGCAGAGCCTTTTTTTATATCCTTCGCAGCTTGAGTTCCTTTTTACCGGGAGGGGATCTTCCCCCGAGATTCGATATCCTACACATGTATCCTTGCATTGAGCATATGTATGTTCCACTTCTTGGAACTAGTTTGTTTGCCCTTATGACACTCGTCTCCTCCTAGTTTGTAACTATAAAGCTATTTTATTCCTTTTTCAAGCTTTTTAAATAACTGAAAAAGTCCAAAAAAATTAGAAAAACCAAAAAGCCGGACAAGGAACGATGTTATCTGTGGTAGCTGTCGAGTCGTGCCGCCTTCGAACAGAGCACTGTATATCACATCCATTGGTTGGATTATAGGTATAATTGTCCCACCTTGTTGATTTAGTTTATTTTTTTTTTCTTATTGTTTATTATATTGCTAATCGTTGGTTTGCAACTTGTTTTTTATCCATTTGAACTCTACCCTTCTATCCCTTTGACGGAAGGGAGGTGCTTTTGTGCATAGCCAAGGTGAAAACCCAACTACAGTTTTGGAGACTCCACTAGGTCGATCCTTTTCGATCCTCTTGTTTTGCAACTATTTTCTTTATTATGAGGCTCAACCATCACTCATGTGGTCGATTCAAGTCTGCATGACACCACTGCATGCCCATGTCGGCCACTACCGACTTTATTTTTTAGTTTTTTTAGTTCCGAACCCTGTCACAAATTTTGGGCTGAAATGCGTGACCTAGTCGCCGATTTCAGGATGAAACCCATGACCCAGGTCACAAATTCAGTCACGAAAGGTGCGACTTGCCTCCTAGGCACAGTTGCAACTATTTTTTGGAGCAAAAGTGACCCAATCGCTATTGTGTGGCCTGTTTGGGAGACCCATTTGCCGCTATCCAGCAATTAGAAGTGACCTGTTTGTTTCTGAGCCATTTTACATTTGTTTTGACTGCTTGAAATGGCCTATTAGCCACTGTTTGACTGTTACATGCAATCTGTCTATTTTTGTGCTAGTTTTCTGCAATTTTATTCTGTATTTCATTATTAAAAGCTAGAAATTAACATTATTTTTCAGCCCTTCCTCCTCTACTCAGTCATCACCCTTCAGGGTCTTCTGAGATAAGATGGGGGGTTGAGTAAGCATAGTAATATGAATCCATTTTTTTATTTTTAATTTCCATTAAAAACAAGTGACCTTCAAATCTACTGGTAGTGGAGACCATTGGGGGTCTCACGACGTTCGCGTCCTCTTTGTTGAGCACCGGGCATTTGGGGTGTGACATGTGGATCTATGGGTGGGTGGACTTGTTTCCACTTTAATGAGAGCCCAAAAATAACTATTGGATTTGAAGAATACAAAGGTGGGGTAGTCACACTATTGATTCACAAAAGTTATAGCTAGATTACACATTATTACAGTTTGTCTTGCATTTTATCTGGATTTATTTTTACCTTTCAAGCCTCTTTCGGGACAAGCCCTTTGCTAGTTTTTTACAGGGAAATCAATGTTATTTTCTTATTGCATAATTGAAAGTAAAAATCACAAATTCATACACAAAGTGCACACATTCACCCCAAATAATCCAACAAAACTTGATTCATGACTCCGAGAGAACCATAAAAGTAACCAACTTACATAATAATTTTTCAGTTTGGGACATAAGTCTCAACCGACTCAACCATGGGAAGTACTTGGGATTTTCCCTAAAGGTCATTGTGAGAAGTATCATAGGAAATCCAAAGTAGCTAGCCAATGAGAGGAATTTCTAAGAGAAATGGGAAACTAACCCTTTCGATTGACTAGATACACCTTTGTTAGGAAAAATCCAAGCACTCTCTTCCAGAAGCCTTGGTTTCCGAGTGAATACCTGTGAACCAATAGGAAGTCGTTTAAATCGGGGTCCAAATTTCATTACCGATTACTAGCATAAGAAACTATTGATCCACCACGTTCTTCCTCACGACTTAGGGGGCACTCCCCTGAGTTTGGGTCTTTATACCATCACCGTCGAGGCCCTCCTCGAAAACCTTCCTCACCTTCATAAGGCCACAGAACCTCTGATTCCAACTCAAATTCCTATCAATCCGAGCCCAACCTGTCCACCGCACCATCTATCCCCATCGCTAGCGTAAAGCCCGATCTCTTCTTCGAAGCGATGGTTGGGAGTTGACCCATGTATCTACCTCTCATCATCACCAACATCCCTTCCAGTGGTCCCATCACCACTACGCATGTTTCTAGAAGTACACCACCCATCAGTGGTGGCCATACAATATCCCTCATAATTCAAACTGTACCATCATACATACCTGGGGTTGTGGCCCTTCCACCATTGTCACAACTATCCCCATTTTGGGAAGTCAACCTTAAGTTCCCCCAGCCATGCATGGACATCACGCTCCTGCAAACCCTGGTGCCATCCTGAACCAACCTTGGATCGAGCCTACCATTTATGGCTCGACTTAATTTACCAGACTTGGCTATATTAACGAATGAACCCATCAATCATCAAACTCACTGTCCTCCCATGCCGACCAAACTTCCGTCAGACATTCCCAAGTTTGAACGAAACGCAGGGGAAGACTCCCAAGACCCCATTATGTTGTTTCATTTATGGTGCTCGTTAAACAACATTGTAGATGACTCGATCAGATATATATTATTCCAACACACACTCATAGGCATTGCAACAAAGTGGTATGTCGAACTCCCTCAAGCCTCTTACCCTAATTTCAACTGACTGGCTTTCATGTTCCTTCAATATTTGCAACTTCCCGTCAGATACGATGAAGTCATGGAAATATTATTATCTTGCTGTCAGAATACCACTACTCACATCATCGACCGCATCCATGAATGGTGGTGAAAATGTAGCCTATACAAGATCCAACTTGATGATAGGATCTTCCTTGATTGGTCCTTGAAAACCTTGTTACCGCCCATAGACAAGGACGTCGCCTCTGATTCTCTCCAATATAAGGAAGAGGCCATCTTAAAGGCCCAACAATTTTATTTAATTTACGCTCAGTCTGGGTACCTGTACACCATCATACTAGATGCTTCCCATGCCGACACCTCTCACCGTGATGCACCGAGGGCATCCCACACTGCGAATGGTGTCATCGGTTCTATCTCCCAACACCCACAGTACTATGTGGCATTCCCTATGATTCCACTGCACCCAAGAAACACCACTAGTGGTGCACAACCAAACCAGATATTTGATTAATCAAGGATGATGGCTCATTTCAGAGCCACAACCTCCTATGCACAACCCACACCAAGTCAGCATGCCCATGCGTCGACCTGGCTGGCACAACCATATTCAGGACCAACGGTCGGATTCATAGCCCCTCTAGCTCGTCCAACATACTATGCACCACCTATGCAAGCCGCTTCGGCCCCTACCCCATCTCCTTTGACCTCCTTAGGACAATTTTTTTCTCAGCAGAATCTTCCCAACCAACCCTCCCCCAATAACCAACAAGGTAAGGGTAAGAAAAACTGAGAAAGAAACCCGGGTAACAACCAACCATAAGGAGGTGGACAACAACCTAATCCTCCTAACAACAAGAACGCTAACCTGCTGACACAAAACCCCCAATAGCCTAATCGAGAGGGATGAACCGCTCCATTACGGACTAATCGTCCATTTAAATTATGCAACATCTACGGTCACTACACCCAGGAATGCTCGCTTATGGACCCCTCTAAGCAATTTATCCAGAACGAAGCTCAACGGGGCACTAATGTGGTAGCACAGGCTCAACCCAACTCGACACCACTAGGCCCTCCGCCTATGGTGCTCCAAAACCCCCGCTACCACTCCAAGGAATGGTTGCAACCACACCCCTACCCCCACTTGCTCCTACAGCACCCGCTGCGGCTCCACCCATGGAGAATGCAATCCATCACCTTATGATAGTGTCAACTGAAGAGGTGAACCTCTAGACTAGACATAGCCAGTATGGATCCACCATGGAAACCACTGAACCATCAGCGACGTCCACCTTCGGAATTGCCAACATGCCTCTCCACATGCCCCCACCCCCCACTGATGGGGCAGCTAGAGGTCCACATTTTCCCATACGACGCATCACAAATAACACCACTACTAGAGCCGCCTTGAATTATAACATCGTTGATGACTTAGCTTAGTCACCTACAACCATGTCCGCTCTCTAGGTGCTCAAAATGTGCCCGCCATAGTGGCAAGCATTGTTATCCGCAATTGGTGTTAGGGATCCCTCCGATTCTATATTGATCACATTCGATTTGGATCATGGAGAGCCAAGAATTCCATCCACCATCGCCTTCCAGATTCCGGTCTCAATTCATAATTTGGTCATACATCGATGTAACACCTCGGTTTTGACCCCATTACATTAATGTATATGATGTATATATTGTAACTAATTGTGGTGTGGAGTTAAAGGAAAAATCTCCACCATCGATTTATTTTTTTATGTTCCGGAAATTAAAATTGTTGCCGAAGGTATATTTCATGCTAGCCGGCACATTATAATTTTTGGCATCATGTAAATATGCTTCTTAATTAAAAACCGCAACCAGCTATGTCTATGCAACAAGTAATGAGATGGGGGCATGATTTTCCTAAGGAATAGGGAGGGTAAATATTTAAACCTTTGGGCCAATGGGGAAAAGCCAAATGTCAAAGGGAGAACCCATCAATTAGTGAACTACCCATTTTGTCTTTTCCCCAATCATTAAATTCTGCCAGAATGTGGTTGAGTTAGTTATTGCATGGGGATGGGAAGAGTATGGGCAGCAATTTAGAATTTGGGGAAAACCAATTTTGACTTTTGGGGCAAGTAATCACCCAAAAATGCATGCCATTTGCTCCTACATGGACGTTCTTCATTTTTTTGGCTCACACAGGGAAGCTTGGGAGCTGTTCTTACCTCTATGTTTTTGCTGGCTGAGTGTTTTTCCTTCACGATTGTGAACTTGGGCATTTCTATCATTATCATTCACCACCGTTGGGGCTCTCTAAAGCGGCTGGGAACTTGCTGTGTGCAAAATTCGTTTTGAGTTACTGTGGGTGTGTTTTTCCCTCACATGGTAGTCATTTCCTCATTCTCCTGAGCTATGGATTCGTTTTTGGTGGTGATATGTGGTTGGGTTCCTTTTCGCAATGTTCTGTTGCATTTCCCCAATGTTTATCAAGATGAAAAACATTTTTTGTTCTCAACACTGCAATTGTGGCCTATGGAATTCATTTTTGGCCATGTTAGGGCCAAAACGTCCATGGGATATGATTTGCTGTAGTGGGTTGTTCTTAATCTCCCTAGAAACTAATTTTGTGGCTGAATTGTTTTCCTAAACCCAAGAATGGTGGATATTGCTGTGTGTGGAATTGGTCTTTGGAATATGTAGGAGTGGGAAGGAGTTTGCTTGACAAACCTAGTGTTTTGTAGGAGCCTCATAGAAAAAACTAAAGGGTTGGCTCTCTTCTCTACACCCACTGAATAACATTGGAAGGGAATTCATGGCCCGAGAGACTGTGTAGTAGAGAAGGGAATGATTCCTTGTGTTGGGTGTGTGTGGACGTCTTAGGAGTCAAGCTAGTTTTGGTGTAGGCATCCTTAGCTCTTCAATGAGCCCACTAGCTCAGCAGATAATGCTTCCATCTCCTGATAATCTGATAAACCCAAACATGGATTTGGCTTGACTAAGTTTGACATATCTTTGGCTATGTGTGAGTCTGCTTATTTTCCTTCTCCTTGGGGAAATCATGCCCAGCTCGGTGGTGGCAGTGTTGCTGAGAAATTAAGGAGCAGACTGGCCTATGGTTGAAAGACAAGTATTGTTCTGTGATTACTCATGTGACTGTATTGTTTATGTGAATTATTATGAACATGCTAAAATGTGCTGAATTCTTGAATTAAATGTAATTGCTTTTGCTGAATGTTAATTCTTAGGCATCTGTGTATCTTGGTTCAATGCATTTTATTTTATGTTTTATGGGGCTAAATGCCCGGGTACATAGCAGTAATGGGTAGCGTCCTCTTCGCCAGTTAGAGGGTTGGGGATATTACAGTGTGGTATCAGATCACATGTTGCAGCATGGGCCTCAATGGGCCATGAAGAAGCAGTGACAGAGGCAAGGTTACCCTCTACCCAACTAAGGAAAAATGAGAAAGACAGAAAATTTCAAAAAAATTTCTAAGTATGGAAAATGTCGGATGAATTAGGCTAAAGTCCATTTGATACGTTGGATGACTTAGGCTAAAGTCCATTTGATACGTTGGATGACCTAGGCTGAAGCTCATCCGATACGTTGGATGAAAAGCTAAGTCCATCTGATAAAGAACCCCATCGAGGAAGAAATTTCAAAAAATTGTCTAAGTGTCAAAAATTGTCGGAAGACATTTGTTGAAGCTATCCGATACATCAGCTTAGTTAGCTGAAGGGATGCTGATGACGTTGGAGGAGAAAATATAAAGGGAACCGAAGGTATTGGCTGGGGTGAGCCGAGACATAGCCGACAAGGAAACCAGAGAGAAAAATTTTGAAATTTTTTCAAAGTGTTAAAATTATTGGAAGACGTTCCTTGAAGCGGAGCCGAGGTGTAGGCAAGGCTCACCAGAAGGGAGCTAACGCGACAGTGGAAGGAAGATGAGAAGAAAAATTTTCAAATTTTTCTATGTATAGGAAATATGGGAAAAAGTTTTTTGATGTCTCTTGGAAGACAGTGGAAGATCGAGCCGAAGGGTTGGAAGAGAAATGAATATAGACCCGCTGAAGTGTCCAAAAAGAATAGAATATCAACCAGCCGATGTGTTAGAAGATAGAGGAAGATAGAGCCAATGCATCAGAAGATAGAGGAATATGGATCTGATATGGCATCGGAAGACAAATAAATATGGATTCAATAAGGTATCAAATGACAGATGAAGACTCACCTGATAAGGCATCGGAAGCATTGTCAACTAGTGACCCGATACCTTGTCCTTCTGAAATGATGATGGAGTCATCTCCCATGTGGATGGGGATGGATTTGCTAGTATCCAAGGATGAAAAGGAGTCTCTTTCAGCCATCATGTGGTTTGAAGCTCTAGAATCAATCAAGAGTGCTTTGGACTTCGAAGTGCTTTCCATGAGGGCATGACCTTTTTCATGCCGTGGTTCTCGATCTTTCTGATCTCTCCTCCGAAAGCTCTCCGAAAGATTGATGTTATTTCTCTCAAGGAGAGAGGTTGCTTCATCAATATTCTTCTTCATGCAGGCATGTTCAGGGTGGAATCCCTTCCCACAATAAGAACACTTGACTTTTTCCTTGCCATGGTGCCCTTTTCCTTTGTTCTTCCTTGAGCCGGAAGACTCATCATGTTGTTGATTTTCAACTCTAGGTTTAGGAGCATCAAATTTAGTTTTTGGGTTCTTTTGCTGCTTTCCTTTACCCTTCAGATCTTTGGGCCCCGAGACATGGAGGGATTGATCATGGGAAGATCTGATGATCCCCATCTGGACAAGCTTGTCATGTTCACTTGTTAGGGACTCAATGAAGGCATTGAGTGTAGGCATGTTCCATCCAGGGGTTGTGAGCTTCCCCACACGGAATGTAGAAACAAAAAATGAATAATCAACCCCAAGCTTGGAGAGTATGGTGAGGATGAGCTGATCATCCTCCTTCTCTACTTTGCATTGCTTCAAGAGTAAAACAGTATGCTTGAACTTTGTGAAAAATTCATTCAGAGTCTTGAAATTGGAGGGCTGGAGAGACATTAATTCATTTTCGAGCTGGTAAACTCTCAAGTCATCATGCTTTCCATACAAAGTTTCCAATTTGTCCCATACTTCTTTTGGAGTCTTCAATCCCGCAAGATTGAAAAGAAGATCCCGGGAAATAGAGAGGCGCAAGAAACCAAAGGCTTCATCCTTCTTGTTCAAGAATCTTGATTTTTCTATGGCTGAACCGGGATCATCTTCAGTGTCCATTGTGACTCTAAAGAGTCCTCTGGAGGGCATATGAATCTCCATATCACCTTTCCATGAGTGGAAACTGTATGGAGTCAAAATATCTATTGAGGAGGCCATATGGATCTACTGGAGTGAATGCTTCACTTGTAGAAAACATGAAAATCAAAACAGAAAGGGCAATGTAAGGTCGGATAACCTGCACATTTTAGGCTTTCATCACACCCAGCATAGTCAATCAAGTAAGCTTGATCAACGAGTTCTTTACTTGGGGTATTAAGTGGTAAGCCTTAGCTTCTGGTGCAGTGCTGGATTTTTGAGCTATTGCTCAATTTTCATGCAGAAATCTGTCAAAAAGCTTGTTTTTGAGAGATAGAGCTTCGTCCCGCTGTGAGCTCTGATACCATATTAATCTTGTATATTGATCTAGGAATAAAGCATCAATATCATCAAAGATTAATCAACAAACAACTCATGAAATGGTGTAATCAGTCTACTGAAAACAGGAGGATTTAGAAAACACAAATGCATAAAAATGCTAGGGCCTTGGCAACTAAGGCCATAGGTCACCCTGAACAATGCTAAAACTGAAACAATGCTCAAAACAAACTAAGTGAGGAAAAGAGGGAAAACCCAGTGGGAAAAACACCCCCTCAAGATGAACACTGAAAGTAGTCTGAATCACCCTAATGAACTCACCCCCAATAGTGAACGGAGGAAAGTGAACTTATTTTCTGAAAATTTCTTGGTGAAGATGTCTACAATCTACTCATCAGTCGGGCAGTATTGCAGAATGATGGTCTTGTCATGCACTAGCTCCCTAATGTAGTGAATGTGGATCTATACATGCTTGGTCCTCTGCCTGGTAACTGGATCCATGGATATCTTAATAGCACTTTGGTTGTCACAAAAGAGAACAGTGGATAAAGTACTACCAAGATCAAACTATTGAGTCAACTGAACCCTAACTGACTGAACCCTAACTGAAGTCGGAGTGCAATAAATGACTGAGTCTCAACTAAAAGAGATTAGACACATGTCACAGCAAGCCAACCATCAAGTGCTAGCGCTTCAATGACTCCAATGAACCCCAATGAGGTTAACTGAAGTTGAACTGAACATCATAAGTTGGTGGAGGTGCCCTTGTTGACTCCATTTGATTAATTAATCATTAAATAATTAATTAAATGAAAGGAGGCACCTTCACTGACCTGTTTAACTGATTGTATCCACCATTTAGCAATTAGGTGCATTAATATCACTCAGGTCACCCCCTGAGTGCTCCAGTTTGCCTCCCCGAATGTAGGAGAAGGTTAAGTTATCCTCCTTGACTGAAGGTAGGCATGGGTGTGACTGGATGATGATATTTAATGCTCCATTGATGTCAATTAATGTCAATAATACTTAGGATAGTGGTTTAACTAGGCCAATTTGACCAAAAAGAGTGTGTATGGTGGTAAATGTCTCCAACAAGTAGAGTAAGAGGTTTGATGTAACTCTTTCAAACATGCAACTGTTGCAAACTCATCAAAATGGAATCATTCTTTCAACTTGAAAAGGAAAATTTTCACAAAATAATATTTATTACTACTTTTCTCTTTTCAAATTTTTTTTTAAAGAAAGGGTTCAAGAAGTTTGTTTGTACCTGTAATATGTATGTAAATACGTTTTCTTTTGGAAAATAAATTTTCTTATGAAAATGCTTCAATTGATTTTTGTTCCAAAAAGTATCTCAAGATATTGTTTAAACTTGGGACTGTGGTTCCATCTTGGTTTATAATGTGCACACATGCTATTTTCAAATGTTATAATCGATGATTCAAATCAATGGTCTGAAAATCAATGCAAAAATTTTAAATATTTTAGAGGATTTGAAGCAACTAATATTCTTTAATTATTTTTAATCTTGTTCAACTTAAGAATCTCTCAAATTGAAAAATAATCTGAAATAATTTCCTTCAAATATCTACACTAGGGATCCTTGTTTATCATGAGACAAATCACTCAAGGAGCATGTACAGAGGATACAGAAATCCCTTTGAAATTATATGATTAAGCATTTACACTTGATATCCACTTTATCATTTACGGGACCGCCTGAAAGCACAAGTAAAGAGGATACTTGTGGCTCGATATTATGCTTCAAAAAATAAAATATAGACTATTACACTTGAGATCCACTTTATTGTTTGTAGGACCACCCAAAAACACAAGAAAATAAGATACTTGGTGGCTCCAAATTATGCTAAAAAAAATCAAATCTAAACTATTACACTAGAGATCGACTTTCTCATTCACAGGACCACCCAAAAGTGCAAGTGAAGAGGATACTCGTTGCTTAGACACAACTTATAACTAGAAACTTGAAATGCCAATGTATTCCTATGATTGTTCTCATGAAATTTCAAAATTAAAAGATTCAAACTAAGAAATGCACTAATTAAGTATTTTTCTCTTGTTTTGGAGAGTTTTTTTTGAAATTATCTAAAGTGTAGTGTTCAAATTTTTGAATTTTTCTTATAAAAATTATCAAAAGATTATCCTAATATAGTTTTAATGTGATTGATAGTTTGTAACAAGTTTTCAACTTCAAGAAATTCAAGAATTGATAGACCTAAAGTTCATAAAAACAATGGTCTAAGTTTGTCTATTTTCTTAAAAATTTTGTAATTTAGTTAAAAAATCTTCTTAAATATTTAATTAGGTATTTAGAGGTCCAAATACAAGCTTCTAAACCCTTGATCTAATCAAACAAATGCAAAAATTAAAAAACAATTAAGCACAAAATCGCATCTCAAGAGTAGGTCACCCTTCTTGGGTCATTATATGCAACCTAGGTCGCACTAATCAACTCAATTCAACAACTTGCACAAAGGTCGCTCTGTTAGGGCAATAAATGTGACCCAGTTGCTATTGTGAAGGAAAAAAGTGCGGTCGACATATATTTAGAGGAAATATTTCAAGAAATGAGCAAAATTACTTGATATTCATTCAAATTTGTCTCTAATTTACCCCTACTAGAGTGAAAAATAAATCTATGGAAAAAAATTAAAGAATTGATGGCTAAGACACCTAAATTAAGGACAAGAAAATTCAAACCCAATCTATAGCGAAGCCACCAATTTGTTAGGTGATTTTTCCATAAAGAATATCTCTCCCATTGTAAGTATTAATAGGTGAATCTGAATTGACAGAAAATGAATGTAATTATCTTTATTTTCCTAAAATTCAACCAATATTCATGAGTTTGAGAAGGGAGGAAGGTAGGAGAATACTTTGGAAGTGTGCCTCAAGGTGAAGATACTTGATTCTTGATATTTGCAAACCTTTAGGCCTCCATTAACAAACAATTTACCATGCATTATTACCTCTAGCATGAGTATTTATTTCTACTAACAACAACTTAAAAAAATATTGAAACTAACTACCAACTTTGAATCTGAAAATAACTTGGAGGGAAAAATTTAAACTCAAAAATGGGGGAAAATTGAATTACTTCATATATATTGAAAAGGAGAATGATACTTACAACCTTATCTTGTAGATATCATCCTTCTCCCTTGCTTTGAGCCACTCCTTTTCCATCCATTCAGGACCCTTGCATAGCCAAGGGTATGTCAACCTACCTTTTGAAAGATGTCTTTAAAAAAAAATTCAAACAAATAAAAAGTAAAAAATTATAAATATTTGTTTTCCCCATATCAATATTATCTTTGATTTCCAATTATATATTCTATATATTATTTTTTATTGTTAACTTTAATTTCTTTTTGAAAATACAAGGTTGTTAAGCCTCCTACCATCACCCTACCATCAACCTTTAGGCATGCAATGTAGGAGTTATTTTTGGTGATTTTAAATTAAGTATTCTTGCTAAATTCACATAATATTATTTCTCAATGGTAAATTTTCTTAAGAATTAGACAATATTTTTTAGTGTGCTTTTTGCGCCCAGAGTAGGGAGGTGCTCTACAAGGGAGTTTGTGGGAGATGTGTTCCTAATGTTCCTAACATAATATACAAAAATTGTATATATATATATATATAATCCAATAGGAAAATATCCATCACCCTAAATAAAGAGTGATCATGAACTATTCCTAAGGAACTTTCTTTACATTAAAATTGTTACAAAGGATGTCACCCTTAGCACTTCAAAGACATATTTGTCTTTAATTTACAAAATTTCATACAAAATTTTATATATTCATCCTCATGCTAATTTTGGTTGCAATTCTCTTCATATGATGTTTCAACTTAGACAAAAATGGTTTTCAAAATTGTACATCATACTTTTATGAGTGTTCTTCTATTCTTTCTATACTTCTTCTGTCTCCATATGGCTTGGAGCTAACAATAGTGCAAGTTTATATAGGTTGTTTGTCTCCATGTTTAATTCTATGTAAACATAAGTTATGCCGAGGGATGGGAAGAGATCCAGAAGCCTTCTGATTGCTCTCAAAAGTTATTGTAAATAAGGATATTTTATATGAATCTTATTGTTGACCCAATCCACCACCATCTTTGAGTCCCCAAAGACCTGTAAATTAGTGACATTTCTGTTTATAACCAACTCTAGAACAACATGTAGAGCTGCTAGTTTTGCTTTATTATTGTTACAGGCGTAGGAGAATATCTCACTTGAACCTTGAATTTATCTAAGAAGTATAAAACACCTCCTGAACCTCCTAGGGGAGGATTTCCTTGGCTTTGTCCATCAAAGAAAGCCCAGGGGATTACTTTTTTTTTTTGGAGGGACAAGTTTCCTTGTCTTGGGATCTTTTTCCTTTGATTTGTACTCTCTGGTCCACTGCACTATAAGGACCGTCGTTACTTCATTACGAATCAGTATGTTATTGAAAATCACTGTTTTTCAAGCCCACCAGATTCGATAAGAAAAAGAGGAAGGGAGTTTAGTGAAGAGATGTACCAAGCTTTCCGCCCACCATGTAGAGGACTTTTGTTCAAGAGAATCCCCAACATGCAACCCTTGAGATTTTAGCTCTTTTCTAGATTCCTTCCAGACTATTTCTACATAAGAATAGAGAGCAAACATGTGAGATCTTGTTTCCTCTTCCGAGTGGCATAAAACACACCATCTTGGACCATGTCAACCTCGCTTTTTAAGATTCTCCCATGTAAAAGCTTATTTTTTAGAGCCAACCAAAGGGTAATTTTATCCTTAATAGGGCCTTCAATTTTCCATACTTGTTTCCACCAAGAATTCCTTTCCCCCTGGTAATGTTCTAAATCCCAATTCTTGTAACCTAGTTTGGCCTTTAAATCCCTTGTTCCAGGGTTTTTGGTCCACACCAGTTTATCTTTCGCATATTCTTCTAGATTAATAAAGCTAGACTATAATAGTGAAACATAATCATTCCATTCTTCCTTGACCCCCTCTTCTATCCCTAAATCCTCAACTTTCTTCCGAGGAGTTTCGCTTTGAAGTGCGTGAGTGTAGGCTTGACTGAGATTTTTTATCCCAAAGTTTCTGAGTTTTTCAATTAATGCCCCAGAAAGTTTGTAACTTTCCCCTGCTCCTACCCAAGTATCCTCCCCTAACCAAACTTCCTTCCTGTTTCCTACAAACCAAGCAATCCAATTTCCTATTTGAGGGAACACAAGCACAAAGGCATTCCATCCAATAGATCCATTATTATAGGTTTTATTTGGTTTTATTATCCATTCTTTGATGGATCCATTAGGGTAATAATTGGACACCAAGACCTTTCCCCAGAAGGAGCTGTGATTTTTTATTGATCGCCACAGGAATTTTGTAGCCAGGTATTGATAGAATAGAAATGGGTTCTTTATTCCCCGACCACCAAGTTCCTTGAGATTAACCCATGATTTCCATTTGGCCAAAGGTATTCCCCCAGTCTGTTTACTTGTGGTTCCTAAAAAGGAAATTTTTTTTCTTGATTTTCTTATGTATACCTTTTGGGATATACGCTATTGTATCCCAACATATAGGTATGCTTTGTAAGATCACCTTGAGCAAAACTAGTCTTCCTCCTCTTTACAAGAACTTGTTAGTCCAACACCCAGTTATACCTTCAATATTTTTGTATAACCAAAGCCAATCCTTGAAAGAATATGCATTAGGTTTAAGAAAAACCCTAGGTATTTAAAACCTTATGATAGAGGATTTACAATATAAGGAATCTCTAAGGTTAACCTATTCCTAACCATTTAAGAGATAACATTCTCCGAGAGAATGGACTTCTCCACTTTAATGTGCATCCATGTTGCCTTTTTATATAGATCCAATATCTGTTAAGCTTCTCTTAGGTTCTACCACGTTCCTTCACCCATCATTTCCACATCATCTAGAAACAAAATGTGGGGGAGTTCTTCGGATATCGTGACAATTATTCCTTTGTATCATCATTCCTTCTTGGCATGTTGAAATAGTATGCTTAGGGAATCAACTATGAGAGGGAATAAAAAGGGCCCAAGAGCGGGAACCCCTGTCTTAAACCTCTTGAAGGTATGAAGAAATTAGAAGGTGAGCAATTGATAAGCACCGCAAAGGATGCCGACTGTATACACCCCATTATCCAATTGAATGTTTCTACAACCATTCCAATCTAAATCAACAACAAGAGTAGGATTGTCCAACTGAACCTATTGTAGGCCTTTGATACATCTAACTTCAGAACAAAATATTTGCTCTTATTTCTATTAATGGTGTGGATAGCCTCCCGTGTTAAAGACACCACATAGTTGATTTGACGATTAAAGAGAAAACCAAATTGCTCCTCTGAAATAATGTCGCTTAATATTGGCTTAAGACCCTGCACTATTATTTTTGCGATAATTTTATAAACCACATTGCAGCAAGAAATTGGTCTAAAATCTTCGAAAGATGAAGAGTTTTGTTTTTTGGGAACGAGGGCCAAAAAATTTGAATACAGGGCTCCCAATACCTTTCTATCTCTTTGATATTCTTGAACTACCTTCAACAGATATTCTTTTAAAAATTCAAAGAAACCTTGATAAAATTCTATAGTGAATCCATTAGGGCCTGGACTCTTACCTTTCTGGAAGGAGTAAACTATTTTCTCCAGTTCCTCTTCTCTCACTTCTTCTGACATGGAATTGTTCATTTACTCCATTATTAGTCTCAAAAACATGCTTAGAACTTTCAAAATTTCCTGGATGTTACATCCTTCGGGTTCCGTGAAGAGTTTTTTGAAGAACCTCTCCCCAACCTCTGCTTTTTCCTTGAAGGAACATACCATCTCCCTATTCAAATTCTTAATTTCTGAGATCGTATTTATGTTTTTCCTATGCGTTGCATGTCTATGGAAATTTTTTGTGTTGCTATCTCCTTCCTTGATCCAAATGTCCCTAATTTATAACCTCCAAAGATCTTCCTCCTTTGCTAGCAACTCTTCTTGCTTTAACTCATACTTTTGAACCTCTTTCAGTTCCTCCTCTGAGAAAATTCATGCTTGGTTAAGACTGTAAATCTTCCTTAATTTTTTTTCTACTTCTTTTTCTACTGATTGGCCATGTAGATCTTGGCCCATTTCTTTGTCTCATTCTTTATTCTTTGTATATTCTCCGAGAATTGTTTCATAAAGGTGACATTGGGGATGTATTCTAAAGGGATCCTTGAATTAATTACAATATTACGATAATCCTCTTCCTGGAGCCATGAAGGGTTGAAATTAAAAGGAGCAATAGGCTGATGTCCATGTCCTTGTATCCATTAGAGAATTGGGAGGTGATTAGATAACCCTCCAACCTCTACCCATGTTTTCGCAATTAGAGGCCCTTAAAGTATATTTTCAAAAATAAGAAATCTGTCCAACCTGTTGGATATAGCTTGTTCCCCACATATGTTATTCCACTACGTTGGAGCTAACTTCAAAGGTTGCAGATCCACCATTTTCTTATAATCAAACATCACGACAAAGAAGGCACTAAAACAATCATGTCGTGTTGTAGCTCCCTAGTTTTCTTTTTATGAGAGGGTAAGATTCAAATCTCCTCCCAAAATCATATTTTTAGGCTCCAACAAACCTGAAGAGAAGAATGCTTCCAAGAAAACCTTTCTATTCTGATAAGGGCTATAGCCATTATAAAAAGCATAAGATTATCCAGAGCTTTTTTCCTTTAACACTATCTTTAGCACTGTATTGTGTTTTCCCGTTGTGGTTTCAATGAAATCAGGGCTCTAGGATATTACTAGTCCTTTTGAATGTCCATTCGACCTAATATGCACAAAACTCCAGTCTTTGAGCTAAGGTTCTAGGGATTTTTTGGCTTTCATTCCCTCCATCATAGTTTCTTGTAGGAGAATGACCATGGGTTTGAGGCTTACGATCATCCACTTGAAATATTTTAGTTTGGAGGATCTCTCTAAGCCGCTTGTGTTGAAGGAGAAGAACAACATTAGGGAACCCTAGACTGGGTCTTCCTTGCTTTAAGGGCCCTACTAATTATAGCTTGTTTCCTGATTTTGGCCTCAATCTTGGCTTGATTTTTGGCTTTCGAAATTAGCGTCTTCCTAACCAAGGTAACTTTTTGCACCTTGTCTAATTCCAGCTCACCCATTGACACTTTCTCTTTCTCTGCTAGCATTTTCGAACGTGTGTTGTATATTTTATTTTTAATCCGAAAGGGGGTGTCCTTTATCACCTTTTGAGGGAATGAAACCTTTCCTACGACCTTTCCTGGGATTTCCCATATGTCCTTGTTTTCTTGAACACTTACGGGTGTCATCACACCATTTACGATACTATAGACCTCTGTTCTTAGAGAGTTAAGATATTGCTTTAGGATATTTAAAACATTTCCAAAAGGGAGAATTTCGAGGGGTGGTTCAATCTTACCAGGGGACATAGGTGTAACCATTTCTGCATGAGGCACTTCATGTTCACCACCTTTTCATTTTTCGACATTGTTCTGAACCTTGTCGATGCTTTGAACAACCTTCTTAACCCATTGTTTTTTGTACCACACCTGATTTCAGAATTGGTTCTAGAGTTTAGGAAATCGTTTACAACATGACCAACCTCTCTACAAAAAAAGCACCAAGCTCTAGCAAGATTTCTTCAAACAGGGCATCACGTAAGTCAACTTTGATCAATATTTTAATGCATCTTCTGTCTACTTTTTGCTCCTAATTTTCTTCTAGAGCTATGAAATTACCTATATTTCCTCCAATTGCTTCGAGGATTCCCTTCTTCCAGAACATGATTGGGAGACCAGGTAATATTTCCCTTACTTTTTGTACGTTCTATGGTTCTTTGTCTGCTTCAAAATCAACCTTCCATTTTTTAGTATCATCCCAGAGGGCCCCCACTGCCACGAATTATTCAATATTTTTTGTCTTTCTTCCTCTATTTTGACTCTGAACAGATTCCATCCACGGGAGAGGATATGGAAAACAAATAATTATTGCACGTGGGAGCTCCAATTCTCCTTCATCCACGTATGCAATGCAACCTCTCCCATGATTTTCCCACGAAAACAACCGACCAAAGCTAGGGACAAATACTCCGGTAAGTATGTTGAATCTATGTCCTTTCCTATTGTTAATGAGGCTAAGGTTTTCCTTTCTTTGGCTCATGTTCTCCTTAAGTTTTTATGATTGCTACATTTGTTATTGATTAAAGAGGTATCGATCTCTATGCTTGGAAACTCGAGCTTCAAAGTTTCAAGTGTGGAAGGTGACCTAACCTCCTGTTGAGACTTCACCATATTTAATGAATGTACAAAGATTGGTACGCTTGGTGAGTTTGAATCATATTCCACCTCATCTATCATCATTATGTCTGTAACTTTCCGCAGGTTAAGAGTTTAA
>LPNX010986563.1:15941-23350 GCA_001517045.1 Pseudotsuga menziesii | reverse complement strand
TTACATTTTATGGAGTTTTTTTTCCAACAAATTTTACCTTGATAACCTTTATTTTTTGAAATTGTGCCATCTAGAACCGTTAAAACTACTAAATTTAGAAATACATTTTAGTAAAAATATAATCATATTATTCCACTTTTTATCTTATTCCTTAAATGTAGCAATAAAATAAAACATAAAATATTAAGATAAAATACTTAACACATTTATCGAGAGATAATATTTTACCTAAGTGGGAAATTTATTTAAAGTTAATGATTAAATTTTATATAAAACATAAAATTAATAAAAAATATTATACTAAAGCTTTGAATATTTATAAAAATCAAAATAAAATAAAATAATATAAACCATTTTAAAATAAAAAACTTGTTTCCAAATATTATAAAAATAAATTAATTTAAAATAAAAAATAAAATCTATATAATAAATTTATAATAATAAAAAATTATAAATTGAAAAAAAACATACCACTATTTTTATACGCATATCACAATGAAATGTATATATTTACATGCATCTCGCTAAATATATTAAAAATACATTAACTGGAACTTAACCTAAGAAGGATTCTTACAATTTCTAATGGAACACTCATATGACCTTATCATATTTAGCAACAAACAACCCCTGAAAAAATTAAATATTTAACTTGAAGATAATTAAATATTGAATATCTCTAAAGTAAAAAAACATAAATATTTAAAATATGTAAAAGTAAAAGTGGAATTAACCGTTTTTTGTTTGTCCAGGTTGTCATTAATGTTATAGTTCGGATGGAATATAGGAGCTTTTGTATTCCTAATTTTTGGGATGGAATATAAGAGCTTTTGTATTACTAATTTTTGAAACTTGAATCTAATTTATAATTTAAAATAAAATTTATAATTTTAAGTTAAATTTTAACTTGTTCAGTTAAGGAGTGTGTATTTTTGAAAATTGAAGCTGGAAAGAGAATAAAAAAATCCAATCATGTTAAAGATTGGTGTAACAGGATGCAATCCCAAGTAATTTTAATAGCTTAGATGCCCCTAAATTATGGTTTCTCAATTAGAGATAAAAATGCATCAAACCAAAGCATTTACTAACCAACAAACCTAAAAAACTCAGGATCTCAACAAAAAAAAATAACCCAAAAAAAACCCACATAAAAAATAGTCCGAAAAATAAATTACGGTTTCTCAATCCAAGATAAAAATGCATTGACCCAAAGCATTTATTAACCAACAAACCTAAAAATACTCACAATCTCAACCGAAAAAAAAAACCGGAAAAAAAGCCTCGCACCAAAAATAGTCCGAAAAATTAAATAGGGAACCTTTTGTAAAGAAGTCGACCTATATAAATAGACCACTGCTTTTGGTAATTTTGTATCTGTTATCTTTTATGATCTGGTATTTGTTATCTGTTATCTTTTGCTTTTGGTGATTCCGTATCAACTGTTTTGGGTAATTTTGTATCTGTTATCTTTCGTTATCTGGTATTTTGTATCTGTTTTGCTTTTGGTGATTCAGTATCTGTTATATTTTGCTAAGGGGTTACTATTACAGCATTTTAACGGCGAGAACTGGCATGGAGATTTATAACGACGAGCCCAACTCGTTTTTGGTGATCCAAGAACTAAGGAATGACGCGGGGACATTAAGCACCAGAAAGCTTCAAAACAATCCAGAAAATCAACAACAAAATGTCGATAGCCCAGCAGATCGGCACGTTGTCAAGAAACGGCGTGATGATGAATCAACGGAAGATCACGTTGTCAAGAAACGGCGTGATGATGAATCAACGAAATTCTTGTTTGACTGGCTCCCCAGCAACATTCTTCATGACATTCTCTCTCGACTATCAATCACCGATCTCTTGATAGTTGCGAGAACGTGCGTCGCATGGAGCCACATCGTTTGGTCCTGCAAAGACTCTCAACAGTTGTACGACGAGAGAAATGGGGAATCATGGATTGCTTGGTGGTGTAGGCCGTCTCCCAACAATTTCCACGGATTTTGCTTCCTCAACATCAACTCCAAAAGGTGGTTCTTTATGCAGGGTGAGCCTCAGTCTGAGGCCCGGGCCTGGGTTCTCCATGAAGCTGTAGATGGCCTTGCACTTTCTGTGAGCAAATAAGGAAAACTGGCAGTGGCCAATCCATTAACACGAAAAATGCGAATACTGCCGGATACACAGGTGACCTCGGGCCTGAATTTGCATCGATGTCTCAAAAGAAGAGTATGGTCTTGTAGAACTGCTACCCCGAGCATACATATGTCTGTACAGACAGTTGTTGATAGCGGAGGTGAGAAGACATTTAAGGTGACGGTGTGGGGAGAGCTGAGAACAAGGAAGATACATCTGCTTGTTTACAGCTCCACCACAGACTCGTGGAGCACACAGCTCTGTTCTGACATGGATCACTAATTCTTTAAGTCACCATTTTTCAATGTAGATGGCCACACCATCTGCGTCACCTCACCCTACCGTTCTCGGCCTATGGTGGCTCGTTACGACACAGACACAGGTTTGTTCGTAGTTAATCAACGAATAACATTGCAATTTCATGAGTGGTTCCATCGTATCGTAGTGGAACGGGTGCAAATCATTGGAACCATCGCTTACAGGAGCCAAATGAAATTGAAGCTCTGCACAGCGTTGTAAAGTATTCGATTATTATTGAAGCTCTGCATAGCCTATGTCATAATTCAGAACTAAGTTCATTTTTTAGTCGAAATAATTCAGGACTCAATTGGAGTAGAGTTTTTTTTTGGTCGGAACTCAATTGGACTAGAGTTCAATTTTTAGTGGGAACTCAATTGGAGTAGAGTTCATTTTAGAGTTCATTTTAGTAGAAATAATTCAAAACTCAATTGGAGAAGAGTTTAGTTTTTAGTCTTGATTCATGTGTGTTGGGTCAATATTTTAGGAATCACTACTTAATGTTATGATATGATTAATTTATTTTTACTTCAAAATGGATACCAATTGTACTTTTAACCATGCATAAACATATTTAACATTTAACATTACTTAACTCATGCATAAATATATTTAACATTTAATATTCCTCAACTCTTCTGGTAAGTTAATTAAACTCAGTTCTCATAAATGATTAATTTCTTTGATCAGTATATGAAGTGCAGAATGAACTTTTGTTGCTGATATGTTGAAAGTTGTCACTCCTGTAGGAGCTAGAAACAGTAATAGGCTTTTCCCTGGATGATGCGAGAGATTTTCAAGTGTATTTTTAATGGCTCCAATCAAATATGACTTTCCCATAGCTACAATTCCTTGGATTATCATCTGTAGGGGATCAACACCCATTTTATAATGCTCAAGGATAACATTGTATGCTATTCTTTTCTTATTCCCCAAACTATCAATCGAGTAAGACTTTGCATGTTGATTAGTAGAAATATTTTTCAATTTTCGCATATAATAGATGAAATGAATTGCATGACTTGAGGTCTCTTCATTTGCAAAGGCAGTGTTCCAATCATTCATACGATCAAGATCCCTATGTCCAAGCCTCTCAAGCTCATTATAATTTATAAATTGATTTATATATAATCCACATATGATCTCCCATTCATGTTTCCTGGAATCTCTTTGTGGATTTGGATGTTCTTCTTCTTCGTTGTATTCAACTCGAGCATGTGTAGGCACATGTTTGCGATCAAATTACCGAGGTATATATTGAAAAATGCACCAATGTCCTCCACAACAATGTCTTGGCTTGAAGACTAGGGTTTTGCTGTTGTTCTTGAGTTGCGCCACCTATCCCTCTGTTTGCTAGGGTTTTGTTGTTGTTCTTGAGCTATGCCACCTCTCCCTCAGCTTGCTAGGGTTTTGTTGTTGTTCTTGATTACTTGTAATAGTTGTTCCTTTTACCAATTTTATATTTTTATTTTTGCCAAATTTTCAGTTTTGATTAATGGTCAAGTGCCCCTAAAATCTACTTTTACTAAGCCAAAAAAGAAACAACGCTTTGGTGCATTGGTTGATTTGAGGATTTACAAGAACGGAATTTGAGTCACAAGTACCAATTTATCCTCCTATCGGTATAAGAATTTTTAGAGTAAATGATATCTTTCACTATGTGGTTTTCTGCTTCTAATGGTCAAGGATATTGTTCATATAATAAAGAATTTGGTTGTTTTTTTTTAGATTGCAATGCAACAATTGAATTTCAGTGTATTGGTCATATATGTAATCGCTAGTGCTATGGATCAGAGTTCAATTTTGAATCTAATGCATTATCCCTTATTTCCTAGTGCAGGGGTGGTTTTTTTTTATGAAGTTTTGAATGGGATTCTTTCATGGAGACATAAATATCCTTATCCACCATCTCATGTGGATGTTAAACTTTACATTTAAGAAGATGCAGGCCAACCCTTTTTCCCACACACTAATGATTTCTAAAATACAGAACTTGGCGCTAAATCTATTCAAGATGCATGCAGAAGAATGTGCTGAACCTATTTATCTTCCCTTATATTTTGATAAAGATTCATATTGTCTTTTTCAAAATTTTGTTGCTCCTAGAATATAAGCCTCACATCTAATCTTGCACTAAAGGTACAGTCAAGGTATGACCTTATTTTTGAGGCAAGGTTTGAGGATAAAAACTCTAAATTAAATATGATTGTCTAATATTCCAGAACATCATTGAAAGCTCAATATGAAGAACCCAATCTGAGCTCGAAATGTGAATGTGATAACATACAAAGTGATATTGATTTTTTAATGAAATATTTTCCTTTGATGAAATGGATTTCCAAATATATTCTAATTACAAGTCTATTGGAAAATATTAAATCTGGTAATCTAGGTTCTCCCACAAGTTGAGAAACAACTACTATGCTTTCTTTTCCAAATCCAAAATTCAAAATCGGAATTATACATTTTGGCTCAGCTGATACTATAGTGGTTAGGTACCACCTCACTCATCTACATTCTTTATAAATTCAAAAGAAAGAATTGTTCCCATTGTATAAAGAATAACTACTTTAAAGTTTAAACTTTTAAACTAACATCTAAAGATAACAATGTAATGTACGTAATATGGGGTGGAATGTTGGTATGTGTTTTAGCATTAAAATTGTTGAAGCCTCCGAACATTTTAAAATACATAAGGGCATTCTTATATTGATTAGTGTTTGTTATTTGAAACTCGTTTTGAGAGCCAAAGTCTTTGGTCATGAGAGTTACAATGGAAGCAATTGGTAATTTTTGTTTCATACACACTTAGTGGATGAATAAAAAAGACCACAGAGGGAAGGATTTCGAGGAAGAATGTCCTATATTTCATCATTAGATATATTGTATAAAATACAATAATTAATCAATTTCAATTTTTTGTTGGTTGTGCTTGCACTATTTGTGCTTGGGATTCTATTACTTCTACACTACAAATAATCTTTGGTAAAATGTTACTACTTGATATTGCTCAAGTAGTTAGCTCAAAAGAAGTTCCAAGTCATGTGGGGAGGCACCCTGTGTATACTATATGGATTCTTTTGTAGGGTAAGTCTTCTTTGTGCCATTGATGAGGTTCTTGTATGGAAAGTTATAATTATATCCAAGAACATAGAACGACTATGCTAAAGTTATCCTACTCCCAAATTACATGTTACCTTCATGTGAATGCACTTAAAGGTACGCTAGAAGCAATTTGTAATTTAAAAGTATGGTGACATACACAACTTGGTTTGTAAAACAATTTGAATATTGAGTAATGTTGAAATAAATGCTGGAAATATTATTATCTGATATTAGACAGCTATACTATATTTTGGACAACTTTGTCTATTTTGGGGCTTTGAGAGTGGCATATGTTATGGTGGGTTGAAACAAAACAACCACGTCAGTGTAGCGGATGCAAGTGCAGGATTTTTAAATTCAACCGAAGAAACCAATGTCTTCCATAATTATGAGTTCAGTATGGCAATAAAGACGAGATCTTCAGAAAAAGAAGGAAAAACTTGTTGCTATGCTTGAAGAGGTACACACTTTTGAGTTTGTCCTACAACCATGAGAATGGTTTTCATGTTAAGATAAAATTATCTGCATAATATAAACTTGCATATTTTTACACTGTTGGTGGAATGGTGAGTTGCACTTTAAATATAGTTATGGGTTTGCATTAATTAGCCTGTAGTTTTAGTAAGAAGAAAGACATTATGCAGAATCCTTTCAACTAGTCACCTTGATATCTAGACTTGGTTGTGTAGTGATGTACAATTCTGTTATAGTATGAAGTGTGTTAATTGTATTTTATATTTTACTCCCTTCATATTAATGAGGTCAACAATGTAGAAGCAATTCTGTGTGTTTGTGCTTTCTTAGGAAGTTATGCTACTTTTTTGGAATTCATTCTTACACCAAAAATTTAAGTCACTGCAGGCAATGGCATGTATGTCATTTGGTACATAGGTGGATTATCCTTTTCATTGGACTCAATTTTATAGAATAGGTTTTATGCAAAACAATTTGTGCTTGTTAATCTAGGTTTCATTCTCTTAATGGATTGCATTTAAGCCTTTTATGCTTTGATTGGTGAATCTCAGTATTTGATTTGAGAAATTAGAAAAGGGAAGGGTTGACGGGAACTCCCAAATGGTGATGATAAAAATCACTCTTGTGGTATGGACCTTCCTTATGGACTATATACCTTGAGAGAGAATATTATAATTTGACACCTTGATCTTATGGGTAAAAGGGTTGGTTCCCCACCTTGATGGTACAGCTTTGTCCTATGGGTAAAAGGGTTATTCTCCCACCTTGATTGAAACACCTTGGTCTTGTTAGTGTAGGGGTTGTTTTCCCAATTTGTCATAACCCCTCTTGTTGACTTGTGATCTTATGTTGACCCTTGATTGGTCCTTATGCTAGCATTCCCTCATAGTGTGGCACCTTAACCCTTTTGTTATGTTTGTTATGGGTGTGACTTTCTAGCAGCTCCAAACAACTCATAGCGTACTCAAGCAAGTTTAGACATGTCACAGTTTAGTCCAAGAAGCCCTAAGAAGGTCATGATTCAGGTCAAGCAGACCGAAGAAGGTCACAACCCATCTTAGGAAGTCATAGTTCAGACTCGAGTGGGATAATATCTTTGTTGCACTATTTGAGGGTGATAAGCTGTAAGAAATCCATGGGATTTGTATGGGATACAAAATGAGCTCTGGTTTGTGTGTGGAATGTCATCATTACATGATATTTTACGGACTGTTATTTCTTGGTCTGTTGCTCCAGTAATTGGGGTTTCCTTACGGTTCACTTCAAGCATACCCAAACACTCAAGCAATGCAGTAGATATCTTAGTCCACTCAAACAAGGTTATGGTTTCTTCTAGCAGCCCCAAACAACTCACATCTTACTCAATAAATCCATGGGATTTTTATGAGATACAAACTAAGCCC
>LPNX010986562.1:20863-31245 GCA_001517045.1 Pseudotsuga menziesii | reverse complement strand
AAGGACCAAATGGTAAAATTTGTTTAGGAATACAAAGAGAAAGTATAAATATTGGAGAAAGAATCCAATGATCTAAAACTGGATAATTATAATTTAATACTTGTGAAGGGAACTGCACTCCATTCATCGTCTTTATCCTATCCAACTGATTAGCTTGCAAACATTTTATGAGATATGACCTTCAAGAAATTAGAACTTAGCAAGGTTAAAGAATACTTACGAAAAATGAAGATGAGGTAGGGATCCTAAGAGATTTGGCACAAAAAATACACTCTGCCATCACTGACTTACATGAGACCAAGATCAAGTTGCAAAAATAAGTAGATCACATTATAAATAAGCTCATATGGAATCCCCTTTTAAAAGGAGAAAAACACTTGGTTTGGGATGAAATAGCCATCACCCTCACCAAGCATTGGATCTATTTCACTATTGTTGAATATGAGTGACCCTAGGTTCTAATACTATGAAAGATATCAAGATTACATTGGCTTAGTTGGAAAAAAATCCAGATATTTCCAAATATATCATAGACATCCTGAACACTAGAACCAATGAGGAGTTGAAAGCATTGACAATAATATATATAAAAAATACCAACATGGATGTCTCTAATTTGATTAATAAAAGGAATATATCTCAAATAAAACAGGGAAAAGCAACCCAACTAGAAAGGGATGCAAATTCATTCAAATCCATCTTTGACAATATTGTAAGTCAAGGTCTCCCATCCCCTTAGGATGGTAAATGGGCTTTATATCCCAAACAACATTATGAAAATATGATTGCATTTTGCTAGAATAAAAACTTGAAGTTTTAAGATGTATATGGAATTATTAAAGGGAAGAGTGTACATGATAAGCTGATCAAGAACAGGCCCCTTTAACACAAAAAAAATGCAG
Organism: Pseudotsuga menziesii; assembly: GCA_001517045.1. Classification (NCBI taxonomy): domain Eukaryota; kingdom Viridiplantae; phylum Streptophyta; class Pinopsida; order Pinales; family Pinaceae; genus Pseudotsuga; species Pseudotsuga menziesii. The sequence goes on along the minus strand of LPNX010986562.1, from coordinate 30,343 downwards.
ATTTAGAGCTGCTGCTATGGACAGCCAATACATATATTGCTGAAAACTACACCTAGATCTGTTAATACTCCTTTTACTGCAAGTTTGAAAGTGAAACAGTCCACAAATTGCCCACTGAATTCTATGCTAGTGCTGCCAAGGATAATTCTGCTTATACAGAGCTTGTTCTGCTGAGTTTAAGACTGATTTAAGGCTTCCATGAATGCCCTTGGTCAATTCTGTTAGTGCCTCATTCCTACTACAGGATCCTCTTAAAAGGAGGAGCGATTTACATGCCTTCTTTTGCCAGACCTGAAAGTTCTAATAGACTGGTCCATTATTAACAGGCCAAACATCAGGTGAAGATGTGAATGACTGTAAGCAACACTGAATATAGTTATCAAGTTTGCTGGGTTTTCAAACTAATGAAATTGGTCACCAAAAACTGACCATTGGATGTAGTAGGCATAGTTGAGCTATCGTCCATTGGGAAAAACCGAACAAATTGGCCTGTAAGTGATACATCAGGTTTTCTCACTATCATCAAGTTTTTTGACATAGCTTTTAAAATTAGTCCTTTCAATAACAGCTTCCATATTCCTGCCAACCATCTCACCTTGACTCAAACTTCTAAGCCCTTCAATCAGTTGCCAAAATTGCAACAAAGAATTTCTTACTTTGGGTGTTATGTTAACCCTTTATGACTGATTACCTCTCCATGAATGAACTGCAATGCTCTCGAAAGTGTCTGATTTTGACCAAAATGTCCATCATGAATTTGAGCTATAATTTCCATCCATCATCATGATAATTGCAATACAAACATTCATAAACAGGCTACTCCAGAGTTATCTCACCATCAGGAATATATTCAACAGATGGACCAGCAAATCTCTCCCCCCAATGTTTAAGATTCTTAGTTTCTTTGTAGCATAGACCTTTCTCTGCGGCCATAGAAACAACAGTCTTGGCACTCCACTCGTCATTTGACACTGTTGCTGTGCAAAATCCAGCCGTGCCATAGGAGTTGAAACCCCAAATTCTGCTTGGCTGCTTGCAATTGAGTTGGCATGGTAGATTTAGGAAAATGTAAGTCTTCAATCACACAATCACCAATATCCCATGAAGATCTCATGCTAGGGCATCATCATAATATGCAGAATAATATAAACATCAAACACCTAGGCCATCCATGTTTTTCAAGACTCTAAGCTTTAAATTCTAGAATCTCAATATCAAATGAATCTAATAAATATGCAATTTCTGGGTAACTTTGGCATAATAGATACCCTGGACATGATTTCAGCACTATGAGAAGAGGAGGATTTTTTCAAAATATAATAATAACACCAATCCATATAAAATACCTCTAAGCTTTCTCAAATGAATATCCTCCAAGAAGCACGAAAGAGTGATGCACAACCTCCAAACGAGGTACGAAGATCCTCAAAAACTAGACACTGTCATGACAGGGCCATGAAGGATGGCCATGAAGGATGCACAGTGTACACTTAAAAGGGTGGATGTCCGTCAAACAAATGGAAAGGCTCCCACAAGGTTCAATGTCTTCATCATAACTATTCCCTACAGGTTGATTGCAGCCATCATTATGGTGAATGCTGATCAAGAACAGGCCCCTTTAACACAAAGAAAATGTAGATTTAGAGCTGCTGCTATGGACATCCAATACATATGTTGCTGAAATATACACCTAGATCTGTTAATACTCCTTTTACTACAAGTTTGAAAGTGAAACAGTCCACAAATTGCCCACTGAATTCTGTGCTAGTGCTGCCAAGGATAATTCTGTTTATACAGAGCTTGTTCTGCTGAGTTTAAGACTGATTTAAGGCTTCCATGAATGCCCTTGGTCAATTCTGTTAGTGCCTCATTCCTGCTACAGGATCCTCTTAAAAGGAGGAGCGATTTACATGCCTTCTTTTGCTAGACCTGAAAGTTCTAATAGACTAGTCCATTATTAACAGGCCAAACATCAGGTGAAGATGCAAATGACTATAAGCAACACTGAATATAGTTATCAAGTTTGCTGGGTTTTCAAACTACTAAAATTGGTCACCACAAATTGACCATTGGATGTAGTAGGCATAGTTGAGCTATCGTTCATTGGAAAAACCGAACAAATTGGCCTGTAAGTGATACAACAGGTTTTCTCACTATCATCAAGTTTTTTGACATAGCTTTTAAAATTAGTCCTTTCAATAACAGCTTCCATATTCCTGCCAACCATCTCACCTTGACTCATACTTCTAAGCCCTTCAATCGGTTGCCAAAATTGCAACAAAGAATTTCTTACTTTGGGTGTTATGTTAACTCTTTATGACTGATCACCTCTCCATGAATGAACTGCAATGCTCTCGAAAGTGTATGATTTTGACCAGAATGTCCATCATGAATTTGAACTATAATTTCCATCCATCATCATGCTAATTGCAATACAAACATTCATAAACAGGCTACTCCAGAGTTATCTCACCATCAGGAATATACTCAGCAGATGGACCAGCAAATCTCTCCACCCAATGTTTAAGATTCTTAGTTTCTTTGTAGAATAGACCTTTCTCTGCGGCCATAGAAACAGCACTCTTGGCACTCCACTCGTCATTTGACCCCGTTGCTGTGCAAAATCCAGCCGTGCCATAGGAGTTGAAACCCCAAATTCTGCTTGGCTTCTAGCAAATTGAGTTGGCATGGCAGATTTAGGAAAATTTAAGTCTTCAATCACACAATCACCAATATCCCATGAATATCTCATGCTAGGGCATCATCATAATATGCAGAATAATCTAAACATCAAACACCTAGGCCATCCATGTTTTTCAAGACTCTAAGCTTTAAAATCTAGAATCTCAATATCAAATGAATCTAATAAATATGCAATTTCTGGGTAACTTTGGCATAATAGATACCCTGGACATGCTTTCAGTACTATGAGAAGAGGATGATTTTTTCAAAATATAATAATAACACCAATCCATATAAAATACCTCTAAGCTTTCTCAAATGAATATCCTCCAAGAATCACGAATGAGTGATGCACAGCCTCCAAACCAGGTACGAAGATCCTCAAAAACTAGACACTGTCATGACAGGGCCATGAAGGATGGCCATGAAGGATGCACAGTGTACACTTAAAAGGGTGGATTTCCGTCAAACAAATGGAAAGGCTCCCACAAGGTTAAATGTCTTCATCATAACTATTCCGTACAGGTTGATTGCAGCCATCATTATGGTGAATGCTGATCAAGAACAGGCCCCTTTAACACAAAGAAAATGCAGATTTAGAGCTGCTGCTATGGACAGCCAATACATATGTTGCTGAAATATACACCTAGATCTGTTAATACTCCTTTTACATCAAGTTTGAAAGTGAAACAGTCCACAAATTTCCCACTGAATTCTGTGCTAGTGCTGCCAAGGATAATTCTGCTTATACAGAGCTTGTTCTGCTGAGTTTAAGACTGATTTAAGGCTGCCATGAATTCCCTTGGTCAATTTTGTTAGTGCCTCATTCCTGCTACAGGATCCTCTTAAAAGGAGGAGCGATTTACATGCCTTCTTTTGCCAGACCTGAAAATTCTAATAGACTGGTCCATTATTAACATGCCAAACATCAAGTGAAGATGCGAATGACTGTAAGCAACACTGAATATAGTTATCAAGTTTGCTGGGTTTTCAAACTACTGAAATTGGTCACCACAAATTGACCATTGGATGTAGTAGGCATAGTTGAGCTATCTTTCATTGGCAAAAACCGAGCAAATTGGCTTGTAAGTGATACAACAGGTTTTCTCACTATCATCAAGTTTTTTGACATAGCTTTTAAAATTAGTCCTTTAAATAACAGCTTCCATATTCCTGCCAATCATCTCACCTTGACTCAGACTTCTAAGCCCTTCAATCGGTTGCCAAAATTGCAACAAAGAATTTCTTACTTTGGGTGTTATGTTAACTCTTTATGACTGATTACCTCTCCATGAATGAACTGCAATGCTCTCGAAAGTGTCTGATTTTGACTAGAATGTCCATCATGAATTTGAGCTATAATTTCCATCCATCATCATGCTAATTTCAATACAAACATTCATAAATAGGCTACTCCAGAGTTATCTCACCATCAGGAATATATTCAGAAGATGGACCAGCAAATCTCTCCACCCAATGTTTAAGATTCTTAGTTTCTTTGTAGCATAGACCTTTCTCTGCGGCCATAGAAACAACAGTCTTGGCACTCCACTCGTCATTTGACCCTGTTGCTGTGCAAAATCCAACCATGCCATAGGAGTTGAAACCCCAAATTCTACTTGGCTGCTTGCAATTGAGTTGGCATGGCAGATTTAGGAAAATGTAAGTCTTCAATCACACAATCACCAATATCCCATGAAAATCTCATGCTAGGGCATCATCATAATATGCAGAATAATCTAAACATCAAACACCTAGGCCATCCATGTTTTTCAAGACTCTAAGCTTTAAAATCTAGAATCTCAATATCAAATGAATCTAATAAATATGCAATTTCTGGGTAACTTTGGCATAATAGATACCCTGGACATGCTTTCAGCACTATGAGAAGAGGAGGATTTTTTCAAAATATAATAATAACACCAATCCATATAAAATACCTCTAAGATTTCTCAAATGAATATCCTCCAAGAAGCACGAAAGAGTGATGCACAGCCTCCAAACCAGGTACGAAGATCCTCAAAAACTAGACACTGTCATGACAGGGCCATGAAGGATGGCCATGAAGGATGCACAGTGTACACTTAAAAGGGTGGATGTCCATCAAACAAATGGAAAGGTTCCCACAAGGTTCAATGTCTTCATCATAACTATTCCGTACAGGTTGATTGCAGCCATCATTATGGTGAATGCTGATCAAGAACATGCCCCTTTAACACAAAGAAAATGCAGATTTAGAGCTGCTGCTATGGACAACCAATACATATGTTGCTGAAATATACACCTAGATCTGTTAATACTCCTTTTACTACAAGTTTGAAAGTGAAACAGTCAACAAATTGTCCACTGAATTCTGTGCTAGTGCTGCCAAGGATAATTCTGCTTATACAGAGCTTGTTCTGCTGAGTTTAAGACTGATTTAAGGCTTCCATGAATGCCCTTGGTCAATTCTGTTAGTGCCTCATTCCTGCTACAGGATCCTCTTAAAAGGAGGAGCGATTTACATGCCTTCTTTTGGCAGACCTGAAAGTTCTAATAGACTGGTCCATTATTAACAGGCCAAACATCAGGTGAAGATGCGAATGACTGTAAGTAACAATGAATATAGTTATCAAGTTTGCTGGGTTTTCAAACTACTGAAATTGGTCACCACAAATTGACCATTGGATGTAGTAGGCATAGTTGAGCTATCGTTCATTGGCAAAAACCAAACAAATTGGCTTGTAAGTGATACAACAGGTTTTCTCACTATCATCAAGTTTTTTGACATAGCTTTTAAAATTAGTTCTTTCAATAACAGCTTCCATATTCCTGCCAACCATCTCACCTTGAATCAGACTTCTAAGCCCTTCAATCGGTTGCCAAAATTGCAACAAAGAATTTCTTACTTTGGGTGTTATGTTAACTCTTTATGACTGATTACCTCTCCATGAATGAACTGCAATGCTCTCGAAAGTGTCTGATTTTGACCAGAATGTCCATCATGAATTTGAGCTATAATTTCCATCCATCATCATGCTAATTGCAATACAAACATTCATAAACAGGCTACTCCAGAGTTATCTCACCATCAGGAATATATTCAGCAGATGGACCAGCAAATCTCTCCAACCCATGTTTAAGATTCTTAGTTTCTTTGTAGCATAGACCTTTCTCTGCGGCCATAGAAACAATAGTCTTGGCACTCCACTCGTCATTTGACCCTGTTGCTGTGCAAAATCCAGCCGTGCCATAGGAGTTGAAACCCCAAATTCTGCTTGGCTGCTTGCAATTGAGTTGGCATTGCATATTTAGGAAAACGTAAGTGTTCAATCACACAAACACCAATATCCCATGAAGATCTCACGCTAGGGCATCATCATAATATGCAGAATAATCTAAACATCAAACACCTAGGCCATCCATGGTTTTCAAGACTCTAATCTTTAAAATCTAGAATCTCAATATCAAATGAATCTAATAAATATTCAAATGTTTATATGAAACCCTGTCTTGCATCAATGGAGAATGAAGACCGCCACGGCCATGACCACCACCACATGGAATCAAACCATGTACAGCGTCCAAACCCCGTCTGTCTTCCCTCTTTGGTGAACCAACGAAAACACCACCTGAAATCAAACGTTGTCCTGCGTCCATGGCCTGGCCACCACCTGAAATCGAACATTGTCCTGCATCCATGAGCCTGCAAATCAAGGACGAACTGAGAGAAGTTTACACAAAGATCCATAAATAAGGGCGAAATACCAAATTTTTAACCTATCATCCATAAAATCCAGGCGAACCATCTCCATTTCTCCTCCAAAACTGGAAATTTTTGGCGATTTAACCTCCATTATAGAAGAAATCCAGGTGAATGTCCTATTTTCCCCATCGATGGGTGGGCTAAATTACATTGTATGAATTTTCATAGTTTAACTGCACAGGCTATTTAATTGTGGAAAATTATATATAAAATAAAAAATGGGCTAATTTATTAAATTAAAAAAAAACCATTTTAATATTAAAAATTGGCCCACCTTCTTTTGGGCACCCCTTAAAATTCGCCCCTAAAATCATTCCTTCCTTCAATAGAGTCAGCCACCCCTTTCTCCTTCAGGTAATGCAGAAATTTGGTTTCAGTTGAGATTTTATCTCTTGGGTCAAGGCCTGTATCAGCAAGCCGTGGATAGCCCCTTTAGTCAATGGCAGAGCTGCTCCTTTCTTCCAAGCCTCGAGAGGTCTGAGGCAAGGCTGCCCGCTCTCCCCGTTGCTTTATGCCATCCAGGCTTCTGTACTTAGCTTTCAGCTGGAAAATGCCAAGCTTGAGCAGGATCTCCTCGGAATTAGGATGGCCAAAGGAGCAAAAGATATCAATCACATGCAATTCGCGGATGATAGTATATTGTTGGGGAGAGCTGTCAAATCATAGCCCGCCGTTTCAAGTTTGAACTGAATCGCTATTTCCATGCCTCCGAAAGCGAAATCAATTTTAGGAAAAGCCTGATCTATGGATGGAATATCAATCCTAGATAAATGCTAGATATCTCTCGGATTCTCAATGTGGATGGTGTTGTCTCCTAAGAGTCCTTCAACTATCTAGGGATCCCCATCTTCAAATCCAAACCCAAGAGTTCATCCTGGAACCCAATTGTGGAGAAAATCAAAAGGAAAATCCATGGTTGGGGGTCAATTTGGTTAAATTTGGATGGGAAGGTAGTCTTAATAAAGGCAGTCTTGAATAGCTACCTACTCTATCAGAGCTCTCTTCTCCTAGATCCGGCCAAAGTAATCTCACAGATCGAGGGATTGGTTATATCCTTTCTCTGGAAAAGTGGCAATGCTGGGGGAGGAAAAAAATTTGTACTAGTCAGCTGGAAAATAATTAAATTACCCAAGCCAGAGGGCGGTCTTTACATCAGAGATCTTAGAAACCAAAACTTGGCTATGGGAGCCAAGCTGCTCTGGAACTTGATCGCCCCCAAGCCCTCTTGGTGAAGTCAGGCGTTGAAAGCCAAATACTTCAGTGGATTGAGGCTTAGATGCCTTGATGGCGCCCATGTGAATCAGAAAGGTTCTTCAATTTACAATATCTGTCTCAAAGAATTGCCACAGTTCAAATATGAATTGTATTGGGTCCCTGGCAATGGGAAATCGATTAATCTCTGGCATGACAAAATTCTAGGGAAGACCCCTCCCCAAACTCCATGTCTGCAAGAGAGATTGGTCGCGCTGAGGATGAACACGCTATGGGACATATCCATTTGGGAGTTTGCGTTGCCTAATCGATGGGCTAGCTGAAATATGCCAGACTATCCTCCTGATCTAGACGCTAAGAAATTGCAACTTACCAACCATCTGGCTGGGCTGGCACCGGTAGCCAAAACCAAGAGGGATCGTCGTGGCTGGGGGAGGAATACTGGCAGTTATTCAACGTCAGAGGGATATCAAAGATACACTGCAAATTATAATGTGCTTGTAAACCCACGTGTATGGAATAATCTCTGGAACTGTAGCACTCTACCAAAAATCGATATGTTCACTTGGTCGCTGATGCATGAGAGAGTGCTCACCAGCGAGAACTTGGAGAAAAGAGGAATTGATGGCCCCTTTCAATGCCCATTATGTACTGAAGCCTCAGAAAATATTAGACACTTATTTCTATAGTGCCCCTATACTATTTCGGTTTGGGATGATGTGTTGAAGCTGTTGGGAGGTGGAGTACATTTGCCAGATACAATTCAAGCCTGTTTTACTAGTTGGGAAAATCTGTATCAAGGTGAGCTGAACCATAAAAATGGAGTTAGAGCCTGCTGGCTGAAACTCCCCAAGTTAATTTGCTGGTGCATATGGAATGAAAGAAATCACAGAATCTTTCAGGAGAAGGCTCAACCAGTATGGAAGATAGCTATCAAGGTTAATGCCCTGCTCGGTGAGATGTCCTGCTACAGCATAGATGCCATCCCACTATCCTGCTACAGCATATATGTTTGATAGAGCCACATAAGGTGTGGCTTTTTGGATATCCAATTCAATGAGGCATTCTACAACAAATTCCCCTAGCTTTATATTCTTATGGATTCTACATGCAGCGATGAAAGAACTCCACACAATATAATCAGGTTTTATTGGCATTCTATTGATAAAGTTGTGTGCCTTATCCAAGTGCCCAGCTCGGTCGAAAGGGTCAACCATGCAAGCACAGTGCTCCATTGTGGGTGTAATCTGATGATAGTGACTCATGAAATTAAAGTATTGCAGGCCACTAGGCCTGAATGGAAGCACGTAGACAGAACTCTGACAAAGGTAACATGATCCGGTGATATTCCACAGTGCTGCATTTGCTCGAAGAGCCTTAGGGCTTCCTTACCAAATCCATGCACACCATAGCCTGCAATCTTTGTGATCCATTTTGTCAAACAAATCCACTCTTGATTACTTGTCATGGATCTCCAAGCCATGTTCCAATGCTACCAGATCAGCACATGCTGCAATAACACTAGCAAGAGTCATTGAGTTTGGCTTCATGTCATGCCTTTGCATTTCTCGGAAAAGCTTCAGGGCCTCTTCATTTCGGCCATTATGTACATATCCTGCAATCATTGCATTACACGATTCCACATTTTGTAGTGGCATTTTTTTAAAGAGCTTCAGAGCCTCATCAACATGCCCATCCTGTGCATATCCTGTAATCATTGCAATCCAAGAGACGAGATTCCTCTAGGGCATCTTCTCAAACAGTTTGTAAGCTTCATCAACACGCCCATTCTGAGCATAACCCAAAATCAATGATGTCCAAGAGATGGTATGGACATTGTA
>LPNX010986562.1:7328-20518 GCA_001517045.1 Pseudotsuga menziesii | reverse complement strand
GTAGTTAGAGATGCATGTTAGATCCCCTTGCTGCTACAACGATTGCTTAAGGGAAATTTTGCTCTTTGATCTAGTTGGGGACAATAAGAAGTGTTGTAACTATATCCTTGATCTAGTTGATGCCAGCACGTATGTTTTGGCTATAAGTATGAGCTCCACCTATGCAAAAGTCTAAAATTGTCAAATTCCTCACCTTGAGTTTGTCAAGGCTAGCTAAGCCATACTATGTTGCATATAATACTCACCTTGATCTGACCGTGGTGAGAAAGGAATTTTTTGTTGCAGGTTTGCATATTTCTTCTCACCTTGAGTTAGTCAGGTTTTTGCAAAAACAGAAAAAAAAAAACATTGCTATTTTTGCAAATCAATCCCACCTACATTAAATTATGTATGCTGGTTTTCAGAAAAAATACCTCTGTTTGTTTAGGCTAAATTGTACACACCCTGCAATCATCGCAATCCAACATACCACATTTCACTCGAGCATTTCATTAAAGAGCTTCACGGCCTTGTCGAAAATCCCATTCTTCACATATCCTGCAATCATGGCAGTCCATGGCACCACATTCCTTTCATGCATCTTCTGAAAGAGCTTAATAGCCTCATCGAAATACCCATTTTGGGCTTACCCAGTAAACATACTATTCCATGAAACCAAATTTCATTCAGTCATTTTGTCAAACATTTTGCATGCAACTTCTACAAAACCACATTTTGCAACACATGTCTACAAAACCGTTTCCCAGAAAAAAAATTGGATTGTATTTCACTTCTTATTATTTCATGATGAAATTCCTTACCGTATTTAAAAGCCAACAAACTTGGACAGGCCGGGAGAATGCTGGCGAAGGTGAAGGAAATTGGATGGATGCCCACTCTCCATGTTCGATCAAATGGTGATAGCACTTCCTCATGCAGCCCACGCCTGCAATAAGCTGCGATCATGACAGTCCATAAGACAATGTTTCACTTTAGCATTCGACCAAAAACCATGTGAACATCGGCCAAAACTCCGCACTTGGCTCATACTAGCAAAACCTTGTTCACTAAAAATTCCTTGTCGTATTTAAAAGCCAACAAACTTGGACAGGCCGGGAGAATGCTGGCAAAGGTGAGGGAAATTGTCTGGATGCCCACTCTCCACGTTCGATCAAATGGTGATAGCACTTCCTCATGCAGCCCACGCCTGCAATAAGCTGCGATCATGACAGTCCATAAAACAATGTTTCACTTTAGCAGTCCACCAAAAACCATGTGAGCATTGGCCAAAACTCCGCACTTGGCTCATACTAGCAAAACCTTGTTCACTAAAAATGTGTCACCGGATTCATATCCTATGTGAATTATGTGGGAATGAACTTGTTTTCCTTCGAGGTAGAGCTTTGTTGTTTACACAGGCCTGCGATAAGATTGCATGAATAGAAGAATCTAGGAGAATTCCTCGGTTTCGCAGGAGATGCAGAGTGTTGAGTGCATCTTTCAAATGGTTCCTCGCACTAAATTTTCTATAGTCTCGATGCATTTCGACAAAGGACAAGCATTCAGTTACATATCGCATTTCAAGAGAGGCTTTCATCACTCCCCTTGGTTGTTTTCCTGTAAATGGACCCCATTTGGGAGAGGCTAAGCGACTTCCATCAGTTTCACATAGCCGACCAGACCAGGTCCCAACCATAATCTTCATGATCATAATCATAAATATTCATAATCATCATATGGAGAAAAAATGGAAATCACCAATGTAATTTGTTTTCCAAGGCTAGGTTCGGCCTAGGTAAACCCTAATGACCCAGCGTTGGATTGAAAACCATATTACCCATGAAACTATGCAAATCCTATGTATTATTTATGTCAACGCATTTCCAATGGCCTTAATCATTTCAAGATCCATTGTGAGGAAATGATGCGTAAAGATAATGGATCTCGATATGAAAGAAGGAACATTTTGAGAGCTTAGCATAAATATAAGTACTCTTTTGGAGTTTATGAATAGATTAATATATAATTAAGGAATAGTTGAACAAAAGTTTCTAAGTACTTATGAAATAAGGAATAACTGAACGAACTTGTCCAGGTATTTATGAAATTTACTATTTATGAGATTCATTATTTATGAGATTCATTAATACTATAGGCACATTAGTCAACCTGAAAGGAACCACCACAAGCCCGCAATTCTTAAAGCAAAATGTAATTCAGTTTTCATGATATTTGCATCCTTTATTTATAGATTATCATACCCCAATCATAGATCAATACTAAAAAACATTGTGGCCCCTTTAATATAATAAAAAAAATCATAGCTATAAGGAAATGGATATTGATTATATATGGTGGCCTTAATATTCAACTCTATGTAATCTATACACAACATCTAGGATCCATCCTTCTTCCTCACAAAAGATAATCGGTGTTCCCCAAGGTGACATGCTAGGTTGGATTAGCTCTAAATCCAAAAAATTGTTCATATGCATCTGCAACTAATGAAATTCAAGCATGGGCATAAGGGAGCTTATATATGGTCTTTGGTTCAACAAATAACACCAAATCACAATTGGGAGGAAGTCCATGCAACTCTTCAAGAAAAACATTTGGAAATTATGACAAGATGGGATATTGAGTCAAAACTATGCCACCACAATATGTATCTAGTAGCCCTTCTTGGGACTTATTTTCAACTACAATAATGATACAAATTGCAAGGATACAACCATGTTTGTACCTCTCAAGACCTTTTCCTTCCCTTCATCATCTAAGAAATGAAGTAACTTTCTTATGTAATCTAGCAGAATTGAATGCACCTCCAACCAATCCATGCCTATGATTAGATCATAATATCCCATTTTTTTCTATCATTGGGCTATGTGAGTCACATGCACTCCAATATACAAATCCATCAATCTAAACCACTACTTGACTCCTGAGGTCATCTCAATGATGTTAAAATCATATTTCCTAATAGCCGCCAAGCCACATCTATACAATGCATTTGGTAAAATAAATCTCTCAGATGTGGTTCTTGGATCAATTAAAATAGAAAGAGTAACATCCTTTCTTTTACTTGTGATCTCCAAGCATGTTAACTAGTGCACATGGTTGTTCATTTCTATATGGGTTTGGTGATCTCTCCCAACATCTCCCACCGTGGTGTAATTCTTAATAAATATAGCTCTAGTGATCTCCCTTTGTAAAATTTCTCAAAATGGGTCGCTCCACATGTCCAACAACCTCCTTTTAAATATGTTCAATGTGTTCTCGGTTGGGAAAGATTAGTTCAAGCACTACTCTACTGAGTATGTTGAGGGAAATAATTGTTACGTTGTATGATAAGTATGAATGGTGGTTAATTACACCTTGGTTGGTTCTTTATAACCCCCATACCATTTCCTCCTGGTTCCTCTTTATGCCATAAAAAGTATGGTTTGGAACTTCCTCATAGCAAATGGCTTTGATGTGTTCCTCTAGCAACACTTCCCTTGATGGTCATACTCAATTTGTAAAAAATGTGTTCACATTTAGTTTCTATGTATTTAAATGAGGAGCATGCCTTGGCATCTCTCTGAATTGGGCCTCGTACTCTGGCACCATCTAATTGGCTTGATACAACACATTGAAATCATTCAAACAAGACTATAAAATATCCTTAGAAAGTTACCTCTAGCATAAATGTTCCTTCGACAACTCCCATGTGATCATGGATGTCTCAAGACTAAGTTCCAGCTCCATAAGTTGAAATATGGCCTATCATGTTTTTTTATTACTAGAGTAATCCCTAAGTGAGGAAAACATTTCAGTTCTCTTCAATAATTCTTCATCTAGCTCTCCTTTCATGGAACTCTAAAATTATGTCAACTTCACCTTTTATAAATCCAATGATGGTCATCTCGAGGAAGGATTGTTAATCTCTCACTCTAAGTTGAAGTGGCCTCTCCTTCACTATGCAAAGAACTAGCTAAAGTATATATCGTACTTTGGAAGGATTAGCTAATATCATTATCATGTTTGAAAAAAAAATTGTAACTGGGCTTATAGAATGCTATCACTTGGTGGAAGATTGATTCTTGTCAAATTTGTCCTCTCTAGGTTAATGGTATATTGGTTTGCTCTTGCTCGCATTCCAAAATCAATCTTGAGATGTCTTAGACGCTTCATATTTACTTTTCTTTGGGGTAGCATAGAAGGTAGACAGAAAATGCACTTAGTGGACTAGCACACTATCTCCAAACCCCATGAATATGGTGAATGGAACATCAAAAATATTGAATGGTTTGGTATGTCTCTCAGATTGAAAAGTCTATGGATGGTATTAAATGGTAGAGGAACCTAGAGTGACATCATTGGTCACAAATATCTTAAAATTTTCTCTGTTGATGACTGGCTATGCAATCAACATTTTCCTGTACAAGGTACTTCCTTCTTCTTGAATGGTTTGGTGATCTCTCCCAACATCTCCCACCGTGGTGTAATTCTTAATAAATATAGCTCTAGTGATCTCCCTTTGTAAAATTTCTCAAAATGGGTCGCTCTACATGTCCAACAACCTCCTTTTAAATATGTTCAATGTGTTCTCGGTTGGGAAAGATTAGTTCAAGCACTACTCTACTGAGTATGTTGAGGGAAATAATTGTTACGTTGTATGATAAGTATGAATGGTGGTTAATTACACCTTGGTTGGTTCTTTATAACCCCCATACTTCCTCTCATCTCAATCAAGCTCGAAATCTGGATCCTAATTCTAACCATCAGTCTTACTGGTTATCGGCTACTGATTTGGATCTTGATGGTATCTGGGTTGTGCAATGGACTGATTATGTAAAGGGGTTAGCTCACGGAGGAATTATATTACAGGAAACTGAGGACACTCTTCTTTGGATGCACAATAAGGTCTCAATCTCTATCTCTGCCAGCTTGGCCTATGATCTCATTGTATCATCATTGTTGCCTCCCTCTCCGGTCAGATTACACTCCCGAATTTCGTATTGTAATGTTCCTTTAAAAATTAAATGCTTTGTACGGTTGTGCATTGAGAACCACATTAATACATGGGACAATCTGAGTAAAAAAGGATGGTCTGGGCCGAACAGATGTAGTCTCTGCAGAACTGCTGATGAATCTATCAATCATTTCTTCGTTGAATGTTCATTTGCTTGGGCTACCATCAATTTTTTAAACAGGAGTCATAACTGTTTTCTGGCTTGGGATGATCCTACTTATTGGGAAATATTGAAGACTGGTTTAAATACCAGAGTTGAAATTTTGTCTCCTTGGGCTCTTATGTACTTCTCGAAAGAAATTGTGATCCCCAATCTCCATGTTTATGGGGACTCATCTGTCATAATCAATTGGGTAAATGGAAAAGCAACACTCTCAGCCCTCGATCTAGATGCTTGGTGCCTCAATGCTATCAAACTCAAAGCTTACTTTCACAAGTTAGACTTCTAGCATGTCTATAGAGAACACAATGAGAAGGCATATAGTTTATCCAAGGAAGCGCTTCCCATGGCCATTGGCCTTCTCTCCTTCACAGAATACTATATCAATGTGTTGTATCAATCCAATTAGATGGTGGCAGAGTACGAGGCCCAATTTAGAGAGATGCCAAGGCATGCTCCTCATTTAAATACATAGAAACTAAATGTGAACACATTTTTTACAAATTGAATATGACCATCAAGGGAAGTGTTGCTAGAGGAACACATCAAAGTCATTTGCTATGACGAAGTTCCAAACCATACTTTTTATGGCATAAAGAGGAACCAGGAGGAAACGGTATGGGGGTTATAAAGAACCAACCAAGGTGTAATTAACCACCATTCATACTTATCATACAACGTAACAATTATTTCCCTAAACATACTCAGTAGAGTAGTGCTTGAACTAATATTTCCCAACCGAGAACACATTGAACATATTTAAAAGGAGGTTGTTGGACATGTGGAGCGACCCATTTTGAGAAATTTTACAAAGGGAGATCACTAGAGCTATATTTATTAAGAATTACACCACGGCGGGAGATGAAGGGAGAGATCACCAAACCCATATAGAAATGAACAACCATGTGCACTAGTTAACATGCTTGGAGATGACAAGTAAAAGAAAGGATGTTACTCTTTCTATTTTAATTGATCCAAGAACCAGATCTGAGAGATTTATTTTACCAAATGCATTGTATAGATGTGGCTTGGTGGCTATTAGGAAATATGATTTTAACATCATTGAGATGACCTCAGGATTCAAGTAGTGGTTTAGATTGATGGATTTGTATATTGGAGTGCATATGACTCACATAGCCCAATGATAGAAAACAATGGGATATTATGATCTAATCATAGGCATGGATTGGTTGTAGGTGCATTCAATTCTGCTAGATTACATAAGAAAGTTACTTCATTTCTTAGATGATGAAGGGAAGGAAAAGGTCTTGAGAGGGACAAACATGGTTGTATCCTTGCAATTTGTATCATTATTGTAGTTGAAAATAAGTCCCAAGAAGGGCTACTAGATACATATTGCGGTGGCATAGTTTTGATTCAATATCCCATCTTGTCATAATTTCCAAATGTTTTTCTTGAAGAGTTGCATGGACTTCCTCCCAATTGTGATTTGGTGTTATTTGTTGAACCAAAGACCATATATAAGTTCCCTTATGCCCATGCTTGAATTTCATTAGTTGTAGATGCATATGAACAATTTTTTGGATTTAAAGCTAATCCAACCTAGCATGTCACCTTGGGGAACACCGATTATCTTTATGAGGAAGAAGGATGGATCCTAGATGTTTTGTATAGATTACATAGAGTTGAATATTAAGGCCACCATATATAATCAATATCCATTTCCTTATAGCTATGATTTTTTTATTATATTAAAGGGGCCACAATGTTTTTTAGGATTGATCTATGATTGGGGTATGATAATCTATAAATAAAGGATGCAAATATCACGAAAAATGCTTTTACATTTTGATTTAAGAATGGAGGGTTTGTGGTGGTTCCTTTCAAGTTGACTAATGTGCCTATAGTATTAATGAATCTCAGGCAGGCCAGATCTCCTGTCCAAGCACCTCCCTCTGCCCTTCGTCACTCACAACAAGCCCAATGAGTGAATGGGTGAATCCGCGGACCTCGGTAACACTTTTTGGCAAGCGCATTTTGGCAAAAATAGAAAAACGCACCTCGGTCGAGGGCTTGTTAAACCCTCGACCGAGGTCTTAATATCTCGACCGAGGTTTTATCAAGCCCTCGACCGAGGTTTTGTTCAGCCCTCGACCGAGGTATTTAAATACCTCGGTCGAGGTTTTTGTTCGATCGAGGGCTTTACAAACCCTCGGTCGTGGTTTCGTTAAGACCTCGACTGAGGTATTTAAATACCTCGGTCGAGGGCTTAAGAAAATAGACTTAGCCCACATTCAAACAAATGAAAAATTTTCTTTGCCTTTCAGAGGTGTACACCCTGCCGTTCCTAGCACATAACTGAGCGGAGTTGATACCGATAAATTCACCAACGAATCTTCTATCCATTGAGGTATCATACACGCATTTTGGCATTCATATGAAATTTATTTTTTAATTACTTCTAAAACTTATACTTAGAAAACCACACTGCAACTTCGAAGCAGCTCAAAGAAAAATCCGCAGAGTTAAAAATACACAGCCAAAAAATTCTTTAAAATGCACACATCACATATCGACGTGTCCTCTTCAAAAGGGTATCTTTGGTTTTTCAATTTTTGAAAAAATAGAAAACATTGCTTTACGTGGAAAAATATGTGTTTAAAACGATGCTGAAATCGAATGTGGTCACTTTCGAAAAATAATAAATAATTGTATAATGCGAAAAAAATTTACAAAAAAATATGCACATCACACTGCATTTTATGTAGATCATGCTCATATATATATTTTTTTAAAATTATTAATTCAAGATTGAATTACTCTACGTGGACACGAGCCACTTATTAGCTTCTTCAAATTTTTAAGGTCAAACAGTTCATTAAATGCAAAAATTCACACATTAAATGACATCGAAATGTTTAAAAAAAATATCACTATGAAGCCAACATAATATTCTACAATTTGTTTTTTTACTGCAAGTCAAAATTCACATGGCATATATGCGTTTTGAGGGCTTCTATCTAGCACATGAGTAAAAAATCAGGTTTTCATTGCCAAATTTGGCCAAAACGTGTTACCCATCTTCATGGAATCACCCGAATGTGTGTGTGATAAATAGAGAGGCTCACTCTCTATTTATATTCTTTCGTTCACTTGAAACCCACTCCAACTTGTCGGCCTCACTTAACAATTACTTACTAAAGCCGACATCTCTAGGAGTGTCTAATAACCCTAATGCCCCACAACCTATGGGGACTTTGCCTCCTTCGACCAACAAGGAGGTTTATCTTAACACAATGGTGGGGACTATTGCCCTGACTTACAATGACTCACATAGGGTCAACTTCTCTAGGATAGTCTAATAACCCTAGGGCCCCACAACTGTGGGGACTTTAACCCTTGACCAATAGCAGGGTTACCCACAATGACTTGACATGACTTTTTTACATTATAGAACCTCCCGATAGGAACATTGGGGCATGAAATGACTCAAATACATTACAGACACATCCTGGAATAAACATCAAGGTACAATACATAAAATATACGGATGAATACATTCCGAAGTTACAATTACATCAACATGGATATCATTTTAAAGGACATTCCAAAGTTACAATTACATCAATATGGATATCATTTTAAAAGACAGATATAATACACTGATGGAAACTAGGTGCCTGATGGTAGGTTCTTAAAATTTAGGAAACTGACTCAAGTACTCTATAATGAAAAATTAAGAAAATAAAAAATGAAAAATGTTTAGTCTTTAAAAAAAAATCATATAAAAGACAAATATATAAAATAAACAAAAATAAATAAAATATAATGAAAATGCAAAAAATAAAAAAAAACATAACCTTTGCCCCCAATATGTCGGCCCGACTGCCTTGATCCTTCCAGGAGGGGCTCGATGTAGGGATGATCAACCGGTTTCTGAAGAGAGGAGGAAGATACTAATGTATGAAATATTTTTTTTAGATTGTGGAGATTCTTAGGTCAGATCGTAGGTGTAGCATTTGGAGAATGCTCAAATTAGAACTGCGATCCAATATCACAGCTTGAGGAGAACACCAAATCATTGATGACTGAGGAATGGCATTTCAAAATCTAACTGAGAAAGAGAATCATTTGTCTCAGCACTTGCATATCGTGGTAGCTCTGGACATTGAATCGATCTATGGAATTTATCCAGATTACAGTTGAAGTTACACATAATCGTGTTGGTGGTGCGATGTACCCAGAGTTCTGTTGATTAGGGATTCATTTGAAGGTTGTTGTTCCAGAACAGAGTGTGCATTTATAAACCAGGGTATTTTCATACAAAATATTCAGGAATCAGACGTTGTGCCATCAAATTCCTTTCAATATAAATTCTGGTAATGCTCGATGAATTCCTGTAATACTTAATGGTTTCCTGTAAGTTAGATTAATTCTCTGAATTTGCAGTTTTCTATCAATTAGTTGTTTGAGGATGCAAGTGTGCTCCAGATTTGGGGTTGTACTAAGTTGTAATACAAGTTTACCCTTAATCCTCTTACAGGTAGTATTTAAACATGTAGACATTTTCCTACCATTGATGAGGGGTAGCAACCCGAAGTAGTGTGAACTAAAACCACTCTATTTCAAAGGGAAATTGTACTAGGTAGCTATTATATCTATCCATTTTTATCCCTTGATCCTCTTACGGGTACTATCCAAACACATAGATTTTGTCTAGCCATTAATGAGGGGTAGAATCCTAAAACAGTGTGGATTAGAGGTCCAATCTATTTCAGTAGGGAACTACACCAGGTGGTTGCTACTCCGATGAGGAGCCTATATCATAGTTGTCGCTTCAAAGGTATCTTTGTTTTATTAAACATTATGAAATCATATCCCTTATTCCTGATCCTCAACCAATATTACCTCCAAACCTCTAAACCTATGCATAGAAAGATAATTACAAAGACAATTTAGAGCCCCATTCTCGGTGCATTAGCCCTAAAAGATTACTTTCGTGCATAATAGAAAATACCATGGATTTAGTTTGTGCAACCCATAATCTATGCTAAAAACATTGTAATGGCACCCATATCATGGTTGAAAGCGAAATATTCCATTTACAAGACATGTGAGGTGATATAGAACCATGTGCATGTCCACTAGACATAAAGATGAATATTTTAAGGCCTACATCCTCGTTGTTTATTCCTAAACCTTACAAAGGCCGTAAGAATGATCCATGTCATTCGAAATATTATAACAACAATAATATGACCCATGTAGGACAATTATTCACTCTACGTGGGACAATTATTCACTCTACCAGGAAATTGAACCAGTCTGTGACTGGGGGACTCAGCCTGGTGTTGAGGGCCATTCTTTGAATGGAGGCACCTTGTCAGCTACTAGGAATTTGACCCAGTCCGGGACTAGGGGACTCATCCTGGGGTTGAGGGCCATTCTTTGAATGGAGGCACCTGGTTAGTTACCAGGAATTTGACCTAGTCTGGGACTAGGGGACTCAGCTTGGGGATGAGGGCCATTCTCTGGGAGAATGGAGGCACCTGGTCAGTTACCAGGAATTTGACCCAGTCTAGGATTGGGGGTCTCAGCCTAGATTTGAGTGCCATTCATTGAATGGAGGCACCTGGTCAACTACCAGTGTTGATTTTTCCTGAGCAACATTGAGAGATATTCTCTTAAGAGAACGGGGACATCTGGTCAAGGACTAGGATATGGAACCAGTCTAGCACTGGGGGACTCAAACTTGAGTTGAGTATCCATTTTGTTGAATGGAGAAATCTGTTCAGGGACCAAGATGTGGAACCAGTCCAGTGCTGGGGGACTCAGCCTAGAGTTGTGTGACCATTCTGTTGAATGAAGACATCTGGTTAGGGACCAAGATGTGGAACCAGTCCAGCACTGGGCGACCCAACCTAGAACTGAGTGGCCATTCTTTGAATGGAGGCACCTGGTCATTTAACAGGAAGATGACCCAGTCTAGCACTGGGGGACTCAGCTTAAGGATGAGGGCCATTATTCGGGAGAATGGAGGTGCTTGGTCTGTTACCAAGTATTTGACCTTGGGTCAAATTATGTAGCTTATGGCTGATGCACCTGGTCTGTTACGAGGATATAACTATAAGCCCCAGACCGAGTCTAGGCATGTGAGACACTTTGACCCTCGATCTGTGGGATTTGTGATCTTCTCCAAGTCTTACCTACCCTTGGTTAAGACACCTAGTACCCGATCTTGGTGTCACATAGAGTGTGAGATAAAAGCATTAGTAATTCTCTCTGTTTATGATGACGTGCTTTGAGTGGGGATGAAGGACTACCTTGACCACTTGTTTTGAACACAGGGCACTTGAAGAAGGCTAAAGTAAAAGTAAAAAATACATAAGGAACCTTAGTACCACTAAGGAGTCAAAGTGAAAGTGCAAAAATACCTTTAGTACCACTAAAGGTAAAAGTAAAAAAGATAAAATAATAAAATAATATTATTTTGTTCTTTTAAGTTTTGGTCCACTTACAAGTGATTCAAAGGATATAAAAGAAGATCAATCCATTTCATTTTGTTACACACACTTGCTCATGATCCTACAGCTACTCAAGGAATATTTTCGCTCACATTGTGGAGGACATCTTTTGTGGTTATGCCCTAGCATGGAGGATTCTAGCTAGGGCACCCACTATTTTACAGTCTAATCCTAAACTAGGGTTTCACCATTAATGAACAATAGCAGAAACACCTTCTCTCTTTTCACGAGATAAGTTTTCTTCTAAACCCTCACATCACCTTCAGAATTCTCATGGGCAACCTTCTTCCCTCACAGGCAGTCTCGGTCTATTCACAGGTAGGCCAGATCTCCTATCCAGGCACCTCCCTCTGCCCTTTGTCACTCACAACAAGCCTTAGCAGGGCTTAGGCATGCTGCCAACACCCTTGGGAAACTGCCAACACCCTTGGGCAGGCTGCTACCACCCTCGGGCAGGCTGCTACCACCCTCGGGCAGGCTGCTACCACCCTCGGGCAGCCATAGTCTGCCTGCTACCACCCTCGGGCAGCGATAGTCTTCCTGCTATAGACTTCTGACAGGTAGCAGTGATGCTCGGGCAGGGTTTCGGGCAAGCAGCAGAGCTCGGACAGGGTAGATAGGGTCTGGGTAGGAAAAATAACAAATTTGGGCAGGCTGACAGGGATTCATGTAGGGCAGACATACCTCCGGGCAGGAAGACAAGGCTTGGAAAGAGGGCTTGGGAAGCAGACAGAGAGTTCCGGGTAGTAGCAGGCTGTTCGGGCAAGCTGACTGGGATCACAGACAGGTTGACAGGGATCACACAGGGATCTCGAGCAAGTTCAGTCTCAGTCTAGGCAGATTCGGGCAGGCAGAATAAATTCCGGGCAGCCATTCTGGAAGTTTCGGGCAGCTAGAAGAATTAGGGCAGAAAGCCCTAATCTGATTTTTATATGAAATACATTTTCGTAGATTTTTTATCTGTGGTACAAACCCATTAGGGTTTGAGAAATATTGAGAAACTCAGTCATCTCATTTAAGAGATGAATTACTAATGCTTTTTGGGGGTTTTTGTCCTTTAAATTATTAATCGTGAAAAACTACCGTGTTCAATGTGTGTGATGTTGTTGATGTTTCTACTGCACTTGTCATTTGTTATCTTACAATCTGCAAAATTTGAAGAATTAATGTTAATGCTAACATTCAACAACCAGGAATTTAACCTAGTCTGGGACTAGGATCTGAGCCTGGGGCTAAGGGATATTCTCCAGGAGAATGGAGGCACTTGGTCAATTACCAAGTATTTGACATTGAGTCATTTGATGCAGCCTGGGGATGAGGCACCTGGTCAGTTACTAGGTCATCACCATAAGCCCTAGACTGGGTCTAGGCAAGTCATGCACTCCTCTCCTTGATCTATGGGCTATGAGACCTTCTCCAGGGACTAGATACCCATAGTTGAGAAACCTAGCACCTGATCTTGATGGCATGAGGAGATCAAGATAAAGCATTTAGTAATTCTCCTTATTTACAAAGATGTACTTTGAGTGGGCATGAATGAACCACAGGAACC
>LPNX010986558.1:121004-187855 GCA_001517045.1 Pseudotsuga menziesii | reverse complement strand
GTTAATAATCTCGTTATCTAACTGTAGATAACGGTTTTGATCTCCTTTATATGTAACACTCATTCACATAATAATTTAATTGATTTGCTGAGGTTCTTCACGGCCTGTGTCAAAAGGTTGCCAGGAAGTCTCAAACCTCATTAAAGATTCAATGAACATTTACCTGCAAACAACATAGTCGCTCAAGCTAAACTATCTGCTAGATGATTTGATTCCGCTAAACTATCAGTATTATGCTATCTGGTTAACACACAACATCAATACAATTGTTCAGAATCCTTATGAAATGAAGATTTTTTTTGGACCAAAAAGAAAGCAGAATTCTAATTCAACAGAAAATCATACCTTCGGAAATAGCGTTCTGAATCTCGGCACACTTTGGGACAGCGTTTCGTGGATCGCCACCATCTTCATCGGCCTCGTCAAGCAAAAGCTCGTTATATGATCCATTACTGCACGACGAGGAACTATCAGGACCCACTTTGACGTGCGATACCAACACCCATTGAAGCAATGCGAACCCAATTCCAATAACAGCAGCAACAGGAATCAGAATTCCCGTTAGAGTCTCGCTCAGTAGAGCACCACCCATGGCGAAAAATGAACCTTCTTGAAGCCAAAAGTACTAAAAAAAAATGAAGCTTTTCGAATCACATTTGATAGACAGCTCAAAGGACATGCAGTGTAAATTCGACAATTAATTGCCAGTTGGTATCGATAAAGAGGGCATGCATGGATAACAGACGTGTTCAAATGTTTACCAACATTGGATTAAGTGCATGTCTAAATCCTATGCTACGTTGAATGGTTGCTTGAGCTAATGGGTTAACATTGAATGCATTGCATGAAGTGTCCATTTCTCAGTGGTATGTTCAGTGGCAATGAAGGAGTTGATTCTCAACACTTACAATCATAAAAATAACGTTTTTGAAATGAATAAATTAGAAAAACCAGATTAATTATAAATTCTGACTTTATTTATCCATAATTTTAAATATAAAGTTAATATAATATATATATAATTTTTTTTGAAGGAACAAAATAAAACTTTAGTTTGAAGATATTATACCCTGTGTTGTAAACCCTGAGTCTCTTGTAGAAACATTTTATTCTGCGTATATAAAAAAATTAACACGTGGCAAACCATAAAACTATAAATATCATTCAATTTATTTTTAAAAAATATTTAATAAAAAATAATAAAATGAGAATGTCTATAAAGTTTCTTCTCACCTGTCGTAATCTTATACGATTTATTCCCTTCTCTAGAAGTACTTCAAGTTGGTTAAGTTCCTTCACACTTAAATATGAAATATTTTCACCCATCAAATTCCTATTGTGATATCATCAGATTTGTGATAAAGTGTTAGTATAAAATTTTTAATATTAAAAAATATTATGAAAATTTTTAATATTGCAATAAAAAATATTTGTGCACGGTCCTTCAATGGAATATTGCACTAAAAAATATTAGTGCATGGTCCTTCAATGGAATACGAACCTGTTGGCATTCGTTAAAATGTCAATTTTTTGCTTTAGCTTTCCTATCTCATTTCGGCGCATGAGCTGTATGCAATATGATATTATTATTATCAGTAAATCAGGCTCTCTATCATTTAATTAAAAGACAAATTTTTTATTAAATTAAATCATTCAAATTTATATATAACCTGTTTATACGAAAAAATAAATGAGCATATATATTTAAATAATACCTCTATTGCTTTTGCAGAAGAGAAGCATACATGTAAACATGCCACCACTTGGATTTAGAATTAAACTCACAACTAATAAATTGAAACTCAGAAGGTTTATGTTGCATACCTTCTACAAGCAGCTGTCACTCCCATTCGACTGGCTTGGCATTCGCCGGCTGCAGAGAATTTACCAAACGATAGCACAGGCTCCAGAGTCGATAGAGGGGTCCATAATTCTGCAACGCCATCGTTCTCTGAATGATTAGATAGTAGAACAAATACTGGTTCTTGCATAGACGTCCAACAAGAGTTTTAACGTTCCATGTTCTCCTTGACAGACAAATTCAACGTGTTAGGAAGCAATACCCACCCACACCTGCATCCAGGTAATCTAAGAACAGCACACCGAAATGTCTAAAAGAACTAAGAGTAGCTGTGATTTTAGCACAATCTCGAAGAGCCTCAAGCGTGACATAACTAAGAACACGACTCTAAAATGTCTACAAAATCCAAGAACGGCACACTGAAATGTCTAAAAAATTATCTGGAAGAGCCTCAATTAGCATGGCAGACCTAGATGAAAATGAAAACGAGAACATACCTTCATTCGCAAGTCCAAAGCGGAAAGCAGCAGGCAGGCCAAAGATAAGCAAATCCACGACAGCAGGCCATGTAATGGTCTCTTCCAGTGCTTTGCCCTTTCCTTTGCATTTTCTCTGGTTGCACAATGCGAGTGCCAACAAATGCACGCTCCTCCATCCGGCAGGGAAAAGAAGAGACAGGTGTATGTCGCTTTCCATTTTTTAAATATTAATTCTATATCATTCTTTTTAAAATGATATCTCTGTTTATTGTACGTTTATGGTCCTACACAACGCCGTATTTAACTATTGGAATAAGTTTAGTATATGCTACAAAGATTCGAGTTATAGTATGATATGGGCCAGAATTTGGTAAATCATTTCAATGTTGAATGCTTCATAGAAAATAAAGATCTCCTAAATTTCCAGTCTAAAGTTATTTACCCTGTTATTGACTATGCATTTACCAATTTGTGCATTGTTTTCTTTTACATGGATGTCAATTAGCCTACGGTCCATGCTTTCAACACCTAGCATGGCCGTTACTTTTGTATTCTAATGGTTTTAATAGATTTAAATTCCCGTTATGGAAAATGGCTCTATTTATACATTATTCATAGATTTTACTTATACATATATAAAAACTTTTGACAAAGTATTCCTTTGCCACTAATCCTCGGCCATATGGCCCATATACATATACTACTCCTATTATTTATCAATTTTAATATGCCTCAGAAAGGAAAAGTTAGATATAATCAGATATTCGTTTTAAATATTGAAATATTCAAATACAGCTTACGTCAATAACTTATTTCTTATATTCTACTTCTCAAATCGAGGAGCTAGTTGACGCTTGATTTGATATATTATTTTTTTAGTAGATTCCATTTTCTTTGTCTACATATATATATATGGAGTTCTAGTAAAAAAAATGATTGTAAATCAAACATGCAAGTCTAACTTCAGTATTTTTGTTTCATTTTTTGTTATTTTGTGAAGTTGATCAAAATACAGAAATAGAATAAATTTCCACAACAATTGTGTTCGCCTTTGCTTATGCTATTATCTTTGTACTAATATACAGAGATTTAGGCTTCCCTCTAATTTATTTTCCACACATACAGTGTCATAATCATCTATTATGATTCGCCTAGAAATATTTTCCGAAACAATCTTCCTTTATCAAACTTGTAGTAGATAACAATTACTATAATGTGTTTTAATGTACAATAATTGAGAATGAGAATTTACAAGCCATTTTTGGATAATAAAGAAAATATTATAACCAGACAACCTTTTTCCGGTAACTTTGAAAAATTCGTATCATATCCTCACAAAACAGCCCGGAACAATATGTTATCATTTATCTTACAACTGGTTACTTTATATTTTTCTCATACCATCTCTAATAAAAAAAATAATAATAACCAAATAAAAGAACATGGTTATGTAGAAGCTTGAGAAGAAAAATGACGAATGATATCTTCCAGTCCGTGTGATTGATGTTAAACTACAGGTTTTATATGAGCAATTTATTTATTTATTTTTTGGTTTATATAGGTGGATTCAAGCCTTGTTTATATATATATATATAAATTAAAATTATATGGTTGTCTAATTTTCATTTATCTTGGTTTCCTTGCGTGACTTCTCCATTACAGGTAGTGACATTTAACCATCACTCTACTCTCTTCATGCTCAAGTGAACTGAAGAAGTGGTCCTCTTTTTCCAAAAACATAGTTTATTTGGTTATTTAAATAAATAATGGTTCATAATTAATATGGAAAAAAATATGTGTAAATTTATATTGACTTAATAAAAAAATACAAACATTTAAAATGAAAATATATACTAGGCGATCTATCTATTATAATCGTGTGGTGCATGAAAGAATTGTGACACATGTGCATGCAATTTGTGTTTTCCTATGCATATCTTGGAAATTTTTTGTTACCACAGATTTTCCACAAGCGTATGCCACCTTAGGTTGTAGATCTTGCACTACGACTCAAGGAGCTCCAAAAACGGTTCATTTCCTCTCGCAAAGTTCCTTCAAACTGCATTATTTGATTTATCTAACTCATGAACAACTCTCTCCAATGGCATGTAGGCTTAACACCTTCATTCCCTTTTATAAACACGTCTAAGCACTTATCCAAATTCATCCCTCCATGAAATGTAACATGTCACGTCCCCACCCCTCATCTAGACGATGGAGAGGACACGGCCAACATTGTTGTTGTTGTCAAATGAGCGATCTAGCTCCATGAACACAAACATAAAATGCATTGGAATAAAAACATATACATATGTATAAGACATGTAAATACAACGAAAGCAAATACATTTTGTTCAACACATTCAAGCATTCATCATGTTCATAATAATTTATAAAACAAATACAGTTGTAGAGATTAAATGCACAAGAATACTTATCTGAAGAAGAACCTTTCCTGCAACTAGCTACGTCGTTGCAACGTTCCACCCAACCATAGGCCAATGTGCTCATCAATCTCTCAGCATCACTGCCACCCCCGAGACCGAATTTTTGGGATCCAATGTCAAAACTTTCGCGATCAAATATTAGGATCAAAGTACTGCTCAAACTTAAAACACCAAGTCCAACTTATCTTTTAATGCACTATGCATTAAATGAAATAAATAAAAATAAAATTCGAATGTTCTACTTCAAATAATGAAACCATTCAAATGTTCTATATTAGATGTGAACACTTAACTAAATTTTTCTAATAATTTAAAAAAAAAAATTATAACCAATTATACAAATTATAAACATTATTTTGGAGCAGGGACTAGCTGCTTTGCAACTAATTTGATAGTGGGTAAACAACATGCATCTTTTTTTTGAGTTGGAATGACGTGAATACACAGAATACGACATTGATGTCAATCAAATAAATAACCCTATACTTGCATGACGCAAAGCCCGCCGCCAACGCTAGACAAGCGAATTCCCATGATTGCGTCATACTCAACTTGTCAAATAAAAATGAGACAAATCACTCAATAAAATTTATTACCTCCTCTTCTCCAAAGCCGAACCTTTGAAAATACAAAGGTGGAAACTAATACTCTCAACCTATCTATGGATGCACCCGTCGTTGACATAAAAGACTAATGTTATTGTAATCTCTTGCCATGAATATATAGTTCAGCTTGCCCTTCAACTTCTGCTTATTTATAAACCTCCTCTTACGTATGGATTGTGTATGTTGTACTAGTTTTTTTTGTATGTTTTTAATGTTTCATAGTTACTTCAGCTTTCAACTTATATATACAATATAGCATTAAAATATTTCTAAACGGTAGGTATAAACAGCCTTGCTGCTATTTTCTTGTTTATATTTTGCGACTATAAAATGAGAAGTTTCGAAGATATGAGTTCCTTTAATTTTTTTTTCATATGTTTCGAAATAAAATGAGAACTTTCATATATGAATTTTTCATTACTTTTAATAAAATGTGAAGTTTATGTTGTGAAGATTTTATGAAGTAAAGGGAAATATAATATTATATATATATTATAAATTATAAAAATGGTTAATATAATTTATGTGAAAAATGTAATAAAAGAGATATTCTAAAGATGCTATGAATAATTATATAAGAAAGTGTGTATGATAATTTTTTTTTACAGAATCACAATGTCACACAGTGTTGTTTAATATTTTCTATTTTATTTGGTGTTTATGTGCTTTTGGTTTTTCCGTCTTTAAATTTCTTTTTCAACTTATTTCTTTAATATGTTTATATTTTATTCTTTGGCACATTTCTATTGGACATGTTTCTCTAATCTATATTTTATTTTTTTGGTACATTTCTATAGGACATGGAACTTAGATTGATCTTTGTTTCTCTAATATGTCTATATTTTATTATTTGGCACATTTCTACCGGATATGGAACTTATATTGATCTTTAGAGGAGTCACCATCAACATTTTTCTTTGAGGCATTTGAGTAATCTTGGTTTAAAATATTTTATTTCCTCTATCATGGCAGTCACTATGGTATTTTATATGTTTGTTTTCACTAGTTGAGGTAAGATTTATTAGGTTATTCCTTTATCAACTTGTTTCTCAAATATGCCCATATTCTATTCTTTGACCCTTGTATAGGAGATGGAACCTAGATTGATCTTTGGAGGAGTCGCCATCAACTTTTTTCTTTGAGGACATTGAGGAATTTGAGTCATCTTGACTTAAAATTGTTTCTTTCATCTATCCTAATAGTTATTTTGGTATTTTATATGTTTGTTTTCACTAGTTGGGGTAGAATTTTTTAGGTCATTGGGTATATAATTAGAACTTTGGATAGCCTCATGATCAACGTAATGAGTGGGACATACTTAAAACAATCACACATTATGAATGTTGAATAATCGGGCCACTGGAGTATCAAAGTGAAAAACCTTTTCGTTTGGAGTTCCCCAACACAGATTGCCCCAATCAAGTGACTTCCACAATGAGGCCAATACATGCATTGACTAGATGAGTCCACTTGCAAGTAGTCCATATGTTCATCTATCTAGAAAAATTATTGAAGTTTCATTGACTCATCACTAATGTACCTTCAAGTAGGATATAGATATGGGATGACTATATTGGTGCACATCATAGGTTGATCATGCTAATCTCCTTAAAATATAGATCTTAAGGTATCAATATATCTATAACTAAATGATATCATTTAGATGGCTCGACATTAGTGTGTCCATTGTTTGGTCCAACACTAGGAAATTTCATAATAAATCACCAACAAGTTATCATGAAAATCAAAGTAAAAAAGTTCAGTACTCACACTCACTTATCACTATAGCTCGATGCCTTTTGACCCAAAAGTAAATCATACTTAACATAACCTAAACTATCATAAGCCTCCAATTTACATTTAGATCCTAGCAAAGAACCATTGTAGAAAATACACAATAGATGGAATCATCCTTAACCACCTCTAAGAGGACCAATAAGCACCCATAAGAAGTTGACAACCCTAAACTAAACACTTCCTTCACTATATACAATTTTTCCCAAAAACTTCCCAAAGGAGCACCCCAAAATGAGATAGCATGTGGCTCCAACTATTGGATGATACTCCCATGTGAGTTAGATATCATCAGAGAACAAGATATTTTGGAGAAGGGAGTCATTAATATCTTAAGTAGACATGATTTGTGGAAAGACTAAAACTTAACACTAGAAAATCAAATTCTAATAACATGATGAATGAAACAAGGAATGGCCCTATCAATTAAATAGATTTCCTACCCACCCTATCTTAAGCATATAACAATTACATCTAATTATACTTCTAATCTAAGCATGCACATAACCATTGAGTGAGTAGAACTGTTATCACATTAGTTGTCAAATTCCACAATGCTAGATAACTATTTTTTTCTCGAAAGTCTTTTTTTTATGATGTACAAACTAGAAATGTAGGTATAACATGCTCTATGTAGCATGGATATTTAAATTTTTATTCCATCCAAAGTTTATAGCAACTCTACAATAAGAATTTGCTTAACATCCAAGATGGGTGCTTTCTTTATTGCTAAAATTCCATATCTACCTCTATAATCATGTATTGTTTGATAATCTGCATTCTTGTTATTCCTTATTTGAATAGAAGTTGCATTACAAAACTATATATCTATATTATAATTAACTTCCATCTTTGTATAATTGTGTCT
Source organism: Pseudotsuga menziesii (assembly GCA_001517045.1). Lineage (NCBI taxonomy): Eukaryota > Viridiplantae > Streptophyta > Pinopsida > Pinales > Pinaceae > Pseudotsuga > Pseudotsuga menziesii. Next base: position 179,861 of record LPNX010986558.1, on the reverse strand, counting down.
AAGTATAATGCCATCATTTAACAAGTCTCTTGAAAAAAATGGCTCATGGAATCTTCCTTGGGAAGCCACATAAAGTCCAAAATCTTATCAAATACTTTAATTAGTTTGTGTAACAGCCATTGATACTTGACGCATAAATTTTGTATTATCGACTCATTGATTCACCTTCTTTGCATCTTACTTCAAATATAGTTTCTCAACATCAAACGCATACCAATAAATACCACCTAAGACATTGAGCCCCTTACATGAAGATCCAAGGTATTTGTTTGCTTACTTCACTGTCTACATGTTTTCCATTTTGATTGGACATAAAAAGAATCAAGTTTGTATTCCATGTCAAATATATAATCCCCATACTCCACTTGAATTATATATGAAACCCCCTAAATCTCTTTCAATTCCTTCACTAAGATCCGCTCCTCATCAAGCCCGTTGTGAGAAAAATTCCTCAAGAGACTAAGTTCATCACATGGAATCCCATGCTCATTAATATGCTCGCTCATAATAGATATACCATCAATTGGATTTCTAATACATCTAATTGCAAAAATATTCTCATCATTAGATTTGGAGAAAGCTTAAAAATATTAAAATTGTATATTATCTATACTCATTGGATAAACAATTGTACCATATAGTCGCAACCCCTTGGATATTCTAAATGAATAGAGGAACTAAAGAATTCTTAGACATACTATACACCAAGAAAAAATACCTCAAAAGAAAACCATGATTTTTTTTAACTGATTCATACTCAATTCTTATGAAGATCGACAATTATGACCATGGAATAGATAGGCTAAGGACCCAATAGGGTACATTACTACATTCACTAATAGATACACTTCAAACATGTTTAATACATGTGGTACAGATAAAATCTAAAGGAGAAATATTACTCTCCAAGTGAATATTAGGAGCATAACAATGAAGTTAGTAGAAAAGATATACTCCAAGGACACATGAATGTAAAACTATCATAGGAAACAATAACCTATATGTTCCAATGGAGTTAATGTTGATGATATTTTTAATCACCTCATTTAATGTTTAATTGATCCCATAATGGTGACCAAAAACACCAACATGAGCAAGAATATATATATTCTCCTTGATTTGTAATCATAGGCCTATGGCTACATGATTCACCAACACAAGTATTAATGTAGAATAATATTAACTATATATATAAAGTAATAATAACTTGGTGTGCATAATTAGTGAATGTGGTTTTTAAAAATGTAATACCCCCATTTGACCCTTCTAATGTATTGGATTGATATGTAGACATTGTGCATATGTAGTGTATGAATTCCTAGCGTGGAGCTCAAGGCCAAGGCCTTGTTAGTGAGCACTTGACTTGTAACAAACAAGTATTATAGAATAATGAAAAAAACCTATAAAAAAAGGCAGGAAGCAAATAAAAAGTGCTACAAACAGGATGCTAGCATTGACCTTAGTTGCACAAGTAAAAATATATCTACCCACTTCACATCATCAACACATTGAATGCCCTCATAGCGGTACATAGATAGAAGTTAGCATAATAGATATTTATATACTAAACGATTATAATGTTATAACCATAACCATCAAAGACAATTCAATCATTTGAATGATAAAATCATGTCTATGCATAATACAAAATAGTTATTTTGCTTCATCCAATAATTTATTAGTCATATAAAAAGAAATTTCACAAAACCTGTCATGAATAGTACAACTAGATGTTTGGTAGTCATATAAAAAGAAATTTCACATACCATGTCATGAATAGTGCCATGTCATTAATAGTGAGATGCAAAATACTAACTTGGATATGGCATTGTCCACAAACATATACCAAATGGTGGTAGATATAGAATATTATATTCATAATTTAACATGCATAAGAAATACCAAATTGCTAGAAAAATGCAACAAAGTTATTTGTGCCTACCTTATTAGATGAAGAATCTAAAGATATGTTGATTCTTGCATTTGAAAATTTAGTGCTACACTAGAAAGAAGTGTTCTAGTAGGATCATTTTGTGTAGAGAAACATAGGGTCCTTTAAGCAAGGGAATATTTGTTTGTTTGAATTCATAGGAAAAGAGAATACCCAATACAGGAGAATGGTATAATCAATATCAAGCACAAAAGAGATTTGCACATGTGAAGAGTAGATGGGGACCATCAACATCAAGGGCGGAAGTCATGATCTCTCTCAAATATTAGTAATAGTGTCACTATTAATATTGGATGTACACTTGAGCCCCATTGAGTTACCTTTAGATACTTGTAGACAATGCCATTAATAAATTTCCCAGCCTTGAGTAATAAGAGTGCTCCTTGTTCTAGAGCTCAAAATAGTATTGTAATTGAGGAAAGGATGATTCCTTCCCTTATCTTCTGGTCTCCACCTCCAACTTCAATACCACTTGACATACTAATTTTGATGGTGTTATCGCTCTAGTAATAATTTATTTTCATGTAGTTATCTTCTTCCTTTATTAGATTAGGTGCTTAGCTCTCTGCATCCTAGTTCTTAGATATTTTTATATCTACTTATTGTTGTTGGTTTCTTAGGACTAGGAGATGCTATAACAATTCCACTTTATATTACATCGATGATACTCTTTTAGTGAGATGCTATACCACTTCCACTTTGTATTTCATTTATGATACTCTTTTAGTCTCGTTCACCTAATTTTGTGGGAATTTAGTTGATACAAATAATATTGTCTTATTTAATAAGTCTACAGAATCAACAAGCTACCATGGAGTCACAAGGCCATGACTATGGACACCTAGAAACCCTACAGCCCATGTGGTGAAACATTCCCACACCCATACTATGGAATAAAATGCCTTCTATCCATGTAGTGGAGGTGTAGTTGTAGTGAATAAACATGTGGTAGAAATTGGAAGCCTCAACTATAGAATATGAGAAGGCCACCATTGTAAAAAGCAAATGAAATGAACATGTTGTTTGAGCTTCCAACTTACATGACCATTGGAGAAACATCAATTCCCAAATTACAAACTTTAAGTAAAATTTAAATCAAACTCTATACTAAAAACATAATTCAATTAAGTGTTACTCGAAAAGCATAATTGATTTTTTCAATTAAACATAAATAACATAATTTCATGATTAAAATTTGATATATGATTAATAAAAACCCTATAAATGACATAGCAATTATCTTTTCACATTAACATTGGTTATATATATATATATATATATATATATATATATATATATATGCTTCCAACAAAAAAATAAAATGTCGTTAAAACTGTATTGGAAAAATCTAGCAGTCGGCTCTACATATGCAATGCATACATTTATGTTATTAAAGTACAAAAAGAAACATGTATGAATTTCCTAATGTCCCTTTAGCACAAGGTAAAATGATAATAAAAGACATGACATATACATTAAAAAAAAATTAACCCATTTTCCAAGTAAAGAAGTTTGTCATCTGAGTACATTGAATCACTCTCACAAGCCAAGTGAGTTGCTTGCTATCTTTGCAGCCTCATTATAGTGATATTCCAACGAATCCAATGGGATATGGACTCAACAAAAGTATTGATGTGAATTAGTTACTTTCTCATTTTTCTTTTTTCAAAATGTTGTGTTATGCACTTGTCACAAAACACTTTTTCACATAAGTAAGAGGCTCATAGCAGATAAAATTAAAAGCCTAGATAACTTCACTTTAATGTTGGATTTCCTTTCATTAACAAGAATAGTGTATTAACTTATTAATATATCATTAGGTGACCTTTGGTTTTCAACTTCCAAAAATATGGTTTTTAGTGACTCTTAATTGAAACTAAAAGTAAATATCAATAATAATTATAAAATAGATCATAATACCATAGTATTAAGTACCAAAAATCCCATTTTAATATGAAAGGGTGTTTGTGAGTCCAAGCATATTTTTGAACTTTTCAAGTTTTTTTCTTCCAAGCACTTTGGTGAAGATGTCTACAATTTAGGGAGGCAGGCGCTGGTGAGATTATCTTCAATCCTGGAGGAAAATCAGTCAAGTATTATGCATGGGGAATAAGACATAGATCCAATAATGAATCGGAATGGCTCTCGCTTCTCCTCGATTTGGATCTAACAAGACAAAATAATATTTCAAAAATCATATCTTAGAGAGACTCGAAGCAAGTCATCCAGAAAATTAGAATTGATTACAATCGTAGTGCAACCAATTGAAGAAGAATCCATGATCGTATTTGTCTCCTCACCTCAAATCTCCAGGTTACCTACTTCCACATCCTCAAAGGAAATAATACAATAGCGGATAAATTTGCTAATCAAGGTGTAAAGAACAATTTGGGCATAGTTACAATCAAAGGACGTAATAATATTTATAAAAATGTCCCTTAACAACTATTGTAATTTTATGAGGGGGTGGCTCATTTGGCCCTCCCGTAATTCTCCTTTCCAGCAATTGTTGGATAGTTGTCCTCCACCTTGGGAATGTCGCTCAAGCGCCCATGTGAAGGGCTTAAATGCTAAGCTAGGTACCATGCTCCCTGATGTTATGAAGCGAATGTTTGCACGATCCATGGAAGAGCACAACGAGATGAATACGCTCCCTTCGAACTTAGTTATGTACCAAGATATTAAAGAAGAGTTTTGCAGGTCACCTGGGTTCTAGTCTTCAACAGAAGCTCTGCAGCTAAGGCTCTCTTTTGCAGGTCTCTACAGTGGTGAGGAATCAAGTTGTGGGCCTCCCGACCCTTTGTCGGCTCTGTTCTCTCCCTCTGATCTTTCGGGTTCTTGCATTTCTCAACATACTATGGAGAACAATGATGGGAATGTGAGTCTTAATGATATTCAGTCCACTTTGAAATATGTTAAACTTCATATGTGCTGGATTTACGATATTTTGAACACTGGTGTAAAAGAAAGCAGGGCAGTAGTGACAGATGTGAAGTATTTGGCTAACCAGATGGGATGTCATGAGTCTAGGATTGACGATAATGACCGAGACCTGCATGATCTCATGAGAACAATAGATTTTATCAAAGAGGAAGTGCAGAAATTGAAAAACCTGAACCATTGCAGCCATTGTCAGGAAACCCCAGTTCAAGACCATCCAATGGAAGAAACATTCGTGGTGCAGCCAGTCCATGGGCCAGGAGGCAAGTAGTTTTAGCTATGGCTTTTAGATGTATTTTTTCACTTTGCTAAATAGTCAGATTGTTAGAATCTAACCTACGATGGGTATAAGTTATTTTAAAACGCATCGAAGAACTTTCCTGAATTTTTCAATTAGTATAGATAGCACAGTTTTTTCTTTTCAAAACAGTTTGATATGCTGGCTTCTCCCTTTGTAAGTATGGTTGTGCTCAACAATTTTCATATATAAATATCTTCTCTAGTTCTTGTTAAAAAAATGGGTGTCTACAATTTTGGAACAATGTCTCAAATCAATAACCTTGGCCTCTACATAATATCGAATCAGAAGGTACTTTGTTTTGATGTTCTTAGTTCGATCATGGAGTTTGTGATTCCTGGGAAACTTGGTTGCAGAAGAATTTCCAACTAGAAGAGAATTAGAATTTGCCTGTTTTTCCTGCAAATATTCAAGTATCTTCCTAAGGAACACAGTCTCCTATTATCATTTTGTTGCAACCACATATTTTAACTCTGTTGTGGAATGTGTTGGAAGAAATTATTTACGTGACATCTAGGATGTAGTTGTTGATCCAAGACTCACAATGTAGATTGAATTAAACACTCTATTCTCTTTATCGCCATTAAACAATTAATTGAAATATCCAATCATCTTGAAGTCATCCACCTTAAGATATTTGAGTCCAAGGTCTTGAGTCCTCTTCAAGTATCTTAGAACTCTTTTTGTAGGGGTGTTTGCGAATCCAAGCATCTTTATGAATTTTTCAATCTGTTCTCTTCTATGTGCTTTGGTGAAATATGTCTATGATTCGCTTAATTGTGGAACAATGAATCAAATTAATAGTCCAGGCCTCTAAATGATATCAAATTAGATGGTACTTTGTGTTGATGTTCTTAGTTAGATCAGGAAATCTGGGATTCTTGGCCAACTTGATTGTAAAAATATTATTGTCAACCAGAAGAGGATTAGAATTCACCTTTTTCTCCTGCAAATATTCAAGTTTCTTCCTAAGCCATATAATATCCTTTGTTGCTTCTACCACAAAAACACATTCTACCTTTATTGTGGAATATGCTGAAACAAATTATTTATGTGACCTCTAGGAGACAATTGTTGATCCAAAACTCATAAGATAGCATACAGTAGACACTCCTTTCTCTTTATTACGATCAAACTCTAAAAAAAAATATCCAATGTCTTTAAAGACATCTACCTTAGAATATTTGAGTCTAAGATCGCATGTCCCCTTCAAGTATCTTAGAACTCTACCTTAGAATACTTGAGTCTAAGATCGCGTGTCCCCTTCAAGTAGCAAACAAATGTCATTCACAAAATTTTTGCATGAGGTTGGAGAGGATCCCAACAAAAAATGAAATATATTTTTTGGTGGTGGTAAGGTAGATAGGACTCCCCACAAGATATCTATACTTGTTTACATCCTCAAATTCATTTCTTTCTTTCGGCGTGAGACTCAAATTTTGTTCCATTGGAGTAGATAAAGGATTACGCTCTATCATGCCAAACCTATTTAACAACTCTCAAATGTACTTATTATGGGCAATGTATATGTACTTTGGATTATGAGTCACTTCAATACCCAATTACTAGTGAAGATGCCCCAAAATTTTCATCTCAAATCCTTTCTTCAATTCTTTATTTATGGATGCAATGTAGTTTTCATTGTTCTTTATCATCAATAGATCATCTACATACACTACAAGATATACATCAAATATTCTAACTTTCTTGACAAATAATGTTGCATCATCAATACTAAAATGTTTGAAATTCAATTTCATAAGATTCTCAATTCTAGCTTTTCAAATTGTTACACCTCAGAGGGTTTAAAGTGTTCCTTCCAGATGTACCAGAGTGAGTTTTTTTTTTCTTTTTCTTTTGTAAATCCCATGTTTCATGGCTATATTGTGTAGTGTGTTGATTTTGGGGCTAAATACCCTTAGTCAAGTCATGGCAGGTCCCCTTGGTTCCCACCTCAAGGAGGTGTTTTCCTTGTGGCTCTACTAACTACCCTTCGAGTGGATGTTTGACACCCTTGAGACAATTCATTGGGACACATGGCCACACACATATTTTTCTTTGTAGAGATAATTGTGTGTATAAAGTTTGTCACGTCTATCTTAGAACACCTCATCTTTTTCACTTGGACCTATTGTTTGATACAAAACCCCTCCTCATGGTCTCGAGGCCCATTAACATCCATTAGGGGAATTTTGAAGTAAAAAATGGGTCTGATAAGAGATATATTAAAAAATTATGAACTAGGCATTTTATGAGGAACATATATTTGACAACTCATGTTTCTAATACATTCAATGTACAATCTAGATAACCATAGTTGAGCTACATATTAAAATTAAAAATAATAAAAAGAAAATTATTGAAGTGACTAAAAACCAATTTTAATTTCCCAAAAATGTGTGGTACTTGAATGCATTCATGTGAGTGAACTTGAAGATCACTTTTATTAATAAAATATAGACACAATGAAAAGACAATCAAATCTTTTTGAATAATTAAATATAGACACGATGAAAAGATAATCAAATAATTCTTAGTAATAAAATGTAGACAATGAAAAATCAACCAAATATTTTCTCCAATTGTACATTGAAAATTGAAATTTAAAATAAGTATATGTCTTTTCTTAATTTTTTATTATAACCCTTATTTATTTTTTTCTTTAACACAATTTGTATATTTTTATGATATAATTAATTTAATGTTTGAAAATTAAAATTTAAGATAATATATGTCTTTCTTAATTTTTTGTATTATAACTTACTTTTTTTAAGCTCTTAACATAATTTATGTATTTTTATGATATTATTAATTTAATATTTGAAAACTAAAATTTAAGATAATAAATATATATTTTTTATTTTTAATTTAAGTTATTTTTTTAAAACATATTTTATGTGTTTTTATAATAGAATTAATTTAGTTAAAATCTGGTAAAATAAAATATTTATATTTTATGTAAAAAACATTCTAAAATAAATTTAATTACTTTTAATTTTTTCTATATTATGAAAGTTTATAATATAATATCATTTATGAATATATACAACTACCTTTTGCATAATAATAAATGTATAATATATACTTTCATTCTTAAATAGAAACGAAGGAATCGAAGATATTAACCTTAACGTAGTGAGGGGAAGGAATCGATTACTATCTAAAAAATACTACGGGTGAGGTACGAACCTCCCCAACACACAGAGAACGAAAGGAATCTATAACCAGCAACAACAACCTCTTACTTCACTATCTTATTATTAGTGAACTCCTAACACCAAAGACGATCCTAATTACTCATTACTAGTAACTCCTTAAACCTGTATTATACTTTATTTTTACTTGATTAATACTTGGAATCTCTACTTATAAATAAAGTAATATATCCCTTTTAATCTATCCCATTAGTTAACTCCTTACTTCTCACAAGAATATACTCTTCACTCCTTATTAGTGAACTCATAACAAAACCATAAGCTCATTACTCATTAGTTGGAATATAGACCCATTGTCACTGGTTTAAGCCCGAACTTACAACTACACCAAGGGTTCACCTAGACCACCGAGACCTACTGAACTTGCAACGAGACCTAGGCCCTACCTGCCCGCATATTGCCCCTATCCCTCAAGGGTTAGCTGATATCTTCGAGAAGCTTAAGAGTAGAGGGTATGACCTTTATATATCTTAGGAGGGACTAGCCCGAAAAAGATGGCTCCGGAACCCACTTAATCGCGATCGAGGACTGATGACTAGCTGTAGGTAGGTTTAGAGTTAAGTGTCTTCCTTCCTATTAAAAGGAGTAAAGGAAAAGGTATATAGTTATTGCTTGCTTCTTCTTTACTCAACGACTGACTCACTCTTTCTTGTTATAAAGTGTAGGGTGTTTGCTTTCCTATTACTCTTATTAAACTGCCTTAGTTTCCATAGGAATTCTCACCGAAACAACTCAGCTATAGCTAGAGTAAGATTCAGAGTGCAAGGCCTGCCCACTGAGAGGAGTCCCTGAAGCCACTTTGTTAGGGTCTATACTTGCTTGTCCTTGGAACTAGTACTAGCTCTTAACCTAGGCCACCCACCAAAAACCTAGATGCCTAGCCCAGCCCTAGACCAATTTACTTTAACTGCCACCTAGCCTTTATTAACCTTTACCTAGCCCTAACTGAAACCTATGTAAAACACCTCTTTCACCTCCCCAAGATAACAAGCAAACTTTCTGCACCCATAACCCAAACCTCAATCACTCTTTACTAACTTTTTCACCTCCATATTAGCTAATTATGCACAAAGATTTCCTGTAAGACTAACCTTAATAAGCAGAGGGTAGGTCACTCTACAAATATGATATGCGGGTAGGTATAAGTGGATATTTGATAGACACCACCAACACATATTCACCTATGGATATACACCTACTTGCACTTGCATCTCGTCACTTACCTTCTCGGATAGGAGGATACTAGGGAAATTACATTAGAGGAAATTTGAGGTCTAAAACGGGCCTCCTAAGGAAAAAAACTACTTTTTTTGTTCGTATTTTCGACATATCTCCGTGTGTTTTTACTCAAATTCTGAGCGGGAGAGCTCGTTGGATGCAGAATTTAATTCCACATCCAACAAGTACCCACACTACATACTTTTGATGGAACACACTACCCCAAAAACAAGAAATACCTGAAAATGTGATGATGACATCATCATCACATTTTTTCAGGTATTTCCTATTTTTAGGGTTGTGGGGTCTGTCAAAAGTATGCAATGTGGGTACATGTTGGATGTAGAATTAAATTCCGCATCCAATGAGCTCTCCCACTTGAAATTTGAGTAAAAACACAGGGAGATATGTCGAAAATACGAACAAAAAAAGTAGTTTTCTTTTATGACAAATATGTCAATTCAACCATTATGGTTGACTCATTTTATTGAAATTCTATTGGTTCTTGAATTCCAACTCACAAAATTTATTGTTGGCGCATTTTCTTATAAGGCCCATTTTAGACCCCAAATTTCCTCTAATGCCTCGTAATTATAGATCACCTAACTTACATGGAAGTGTTATGTGACATACATGACCTATTATTTTAGAATTTATTAGGAGGCCCATTTTGGCACCAAATTTATATAATTCCCGTGCAGCTTCTTTGGAAGAGCATATTCTTTATGCAAGGAAGGTATATATTGTGTCAATTATTAGGGGAAATCATTCTGTTGCTGCCACAACTGCCCTCCCCAGATTTACTCGTATTTAAATTATGGGCCCCTCCTCATCATTTTGTATTGGTTGGATCATTAAAGTGCTTGAGCCTCTCAGGCGTATCTTTTTTCGTTTTACTTTGAAGATGGGATACCAGTAGGTTTATTCATGCCATGTTCATTTTCAGTTAAGTTGTGGATTTCTGGCCATGAGCAAGTAAAATTTTGTTCTTCAGGGCAGCCTTCGCGAGGAAAACGACTTTGGTTGTTAACGCTACTCAGACCTTTAAGTTTCCCAAAATCGGGCCTCTTTTTGCTGTTAGATCGGAAGCTGCAAAGTCTCAGCCCCTCCGCCGTTGCAGTTCCAAGATCTTTCCTTCGCCCGATCTGAGTGTCGTCCGATGCCCGATTTATTTCAGCCTTCGAATTGCTTGCCTGTAGCCTCTCCTCAGCCGCAGTTACGGCTGGGTGATCGTTCCTGCGCACGATCTGAGTGTCGTCCGATGTCCGACTAAGTTTTCCCGTCCGCTCCACTTATCTTTTAACTTTCCTCTTCCGCCGTTGCGACTCCTAGAGTCTTCCAGTGTTCGAAACTAAAAGCCATCCGACGTCCGATTTATGACATATCCCACCCGCGTTTCGCTTGGCCGCGACTTAGGTCTCATCCGACGTTGCGGCTGGCAGATCCTCTTGGCTCCCGAGCTCACTTTCTTCTGGCCGCCGACTTGATTTTTCCCGCCAATTGACCCTTGGATATTTTTCCAGGCCCGTATGCGGCACGCTCGGCCGTTTCCTTGTGGAATGGTTGTTAATCGATAATATTTGTTGTTTTAACCACGCTCGTGAATTGAATGCAGGCAGCTTCAAGAAGACCGGTAAATGTGCCACAATGAGAAGAAAGACTAACTCGTTTGGCAGAGGTATGACTGAAATGATGCGAATGGAGGACGAAGTCCAGAACTATGAAGGCGTGATCTCAGAAACGGATCAGTTACCAAGTCTTTCATAATCACATACTGACAAAAGATCGGAATATGAAGCGTTGGAGAAACTGAAAGACCACGCGTCTGAGGGGAAACGGAGCAACTCAGTAGTTGTAGTTTAAATATTGGAAAGTAGGAAAGAGAAAGGGCTTTTTCCCCTGGAAAATTTTGTAAATGTTTGCTTGTAAGAGGAACTATTTCGTTTTGCAAAGGAAACTGCAATTTTACCTGTCGGAGAGAGTGTAGAGTGAAATGTATCAATGCAACTCAATGAACAAGGTTGAAGAGGAACTATTTCATTTTCAGCCGTGTTTCATTTATTGTAAGAATGTTTGATGTTCTGAATCTATTTTCTTGATTAATATTCTTCAGTAGTTTCTGGGATATTTTTCACTTTGAGTAATAAATGTTGTTGTAAAATGATCGGCTATTTGGTTATTTGAATATTTGTAAGTGTTCATGTATCTCGGAAGAAGTACCAGTTATCTGTGATTCTTCAGAATGCGTGTACAAAATGTATTACTCACCCAAAATGATAACCTTGCTCCCTAGGGATAGATTAGATAGTTAGTTTATTTCTTATTGTGTCTGATTTGGTTGCTTGCGAGCATAAGACGAGAGGTAAGAACCTGCGCATCACGTTGTGACCGCTCCCTGCATCTAGATCGCCCTGCATTTAGTTAGGCACTTGCATTTCATTCCTTTAAGTCAAAAATACAAAAACTCGGTGGGCCCGGCCGTAACCGGTAAAGCCTTTGTTTTGTTTCTTGACCTACGGTAGTTGGACCGCAAACCGGACGGATTCCCCATTCCAAACAGTCAGCGGGCTAGTTGGGAACATTGATTGGGGAGAATCCTTTACTATTGCCACCTGCGAATTTCTAGGCCTCAACAGTTTTGGCGCTAGAAGGAGGGCCGCCAGTGCATGGCTGGCCGAGGAAACCCGTTTTACCGAGATTATTCCACTGGTTACAGTTCTGAAAGTAGTGGACCACGTAATCCAATTTCGGAAGAAGAAAACAGGGAACATCTATATCCTGTTCGCAACGAAATTGTTAACGACCTGAGAATACATACCCGTGCTTACGTAAAGAAGATTGGAGGGTTGTCGATTATCCACGAATTGCCTAGAAGAGAGTACAAGAAGAAAGACCGTCCTATAGTAGAAGATTCACTGTTGGTTGGAGACTGGGAAGAACTGGTGGAAACCGCCTTACAGGAAGTTGAATTGCCTTTGAACCAAGTAGGCCCAAACACCCCTTATAGCTCTCATGTTCACACCCCTGTTGGCTCACCTCGTCACACTCCTGTTGGTTCCCCTCCGCACTCTCCACCTCAACTCATGGCCGGTGTTAACGCCAACCAACCTCCTCCCAATCCACCCAATCCACCACCTGCATGGAAAGCCAGGTCACCCCTAAACCTGACTCCCCCTTTGCATGACCTACCTCAAGCCTTCGAGAAGTTACTGCCTAAATTTGACCCCAATGAGAAGATCCTAGTAGACGACCACCTACAAAGTTTCTACTTGGCAACAGAAGGTGTGAGGGCTGGGGAACATGAAGATGTAGTGTGCAGACTTTTCCCGCATACCCTCAAGGGAGCTGCTGCATCTTGGTACTTTGGGTTGCCTGCTAATTCTATCCCGGATTGGGATACTTTCGAGAGAATTTTCAGGAGTAAGTATGCAGTTCAAAAGACTCACGCAGCCCTTATGAAAGGATTATGTGCACTAAAGAAAGAGAAAAAGGAGAAAGTGCACAGTTTCACACAAAGGTTCGCTGCATATCTTAAGAACTTTTCCGAAACAGACAAGCCTTCAGACAAAGTACTAATTGAGTACTATACTTCAGCTTTGGGTCCGGATTTGGCCATGTTTGCTAAAGGTAGGGCCAAGCCTACTTTGACAAAGACTTACGAAGAAGCAGAGGTGGTGGAAGCGGAAAGAGAAAGTATCGAAGACTATCCGAAACAATCGGGAGAAAGAGGAGAGAGAAGGAAAACTTTACTGTTCACTAAGCCTAAAGAGGAGAAAGCACCAGACTATGAGAGTATGGCCAAAATGATGCAAAAGATGTCTAATAAGATCATAGACTTGGAAAAAGAGAAGGAAACACAGAAGTTCTATAGGCCTTATTATAAGAAAAGGGAGGAAAACAATCAGTCCCCGACTCCTCCTCACAATACTGCGTCTATGAATCTAACAGAGATAGGGATGGAAAATTTATGTACCTTTCACTAGCAGCCTCACTCCGAAAGGAACTGTCCACAATGGATAAATTCAATGACGTTAGTTACGAATCAAATGTTATATTCGAGACTAACGAAAGAAGATGATGATGAAAAGAAAGAAAATACTGTTTCTACTTCTACAAAGGAACATGAAGAAGAGACTATGGCTTTTTGGGGTTCTGTCTCCTTACTCGATGCAGAAGAAGATATAACTAAAAAACACAAAGATATCAGGGAGGCTAACGTGACAACTAGAAGTCAAGGGACGGTTAGTAATGACAGTCTTTTACTCCCAAAGATCAGAAGGCTGCAAAGAAATATCAAGAAGAAATTTCAAGACAAAGATGTGGCGGATAAGACTCCGGACTTCACTATTACCAGCCAAGATCCTAAGTAGAACAGAACGCTGCCTGAACTAAACAAAGAAAAGGTGAATGCTGATAAATCTCAGTCCATTAAACAACAAATAGAATATGACATTGTTGAAGATTTAAAAAAGATAAAGGCAAACGTCCCGCTATTTGAGATGTGCAAAGTACCTCAACAAAAGGAAAAGTTGTTGAAAGCGCTGGAAACATCAGAAGAGGAGCGGTCCGCTGATAATCAACCTCTGGACGAAGAAGAAATCGGAGAAGCTAGCACTGGAGGTAAGTCTAAAACTAAATAGCCACACTTCCTCCTGACATTTGAAATTTTTAATCATAACGTTCACAATTGTCTAGTAGACTTAGGGGTGTCAATTAATGTCATGCCCATATCAGTATGTCAGAAAATCAATGGGCAGTTTAAGCCAACCACATGGAGGGTGGTGCAATTGGATAGGACAGACGTTAAGGTAATTGGTGAAATGGAGGACGTTCTAATTCGTCTGGCATCAAACGACAAAGTATGCCAAGTTATCAACATCGTGGTGGCTGATATACCAGATGCTTATGGCCTGGTCTTGAGTAGAGATTGGTCAGCTAAATTGAATGGATACTTCGCCTCAGATTGGTCACACCTGTGGTTGCCGTACAAAGGAAGTCCCAATCAGATTAAGGTTTTGAGAGAGCCTCACATGAAGTACAATGTTACCCAACTGGATGAGAAGAATATACCAGTCGAACCTGTGTTGGGAAACTACTTTATTGAACTAGAACCAGGGAACTATCAAGCGGAGAAGGCCAGTGATACATCTGACACCCATCCTAAACTCCTTCGATTCTCGCAGGCTGATGAGTTTGATTGTAAAATAATAGATTTAGTAGTAGAAGTAGATTCTTTTTCAGTAGATAATGTTTTTTGGACTTTATTTTTTGATGGATCTAAAACTTTGGAAGGGTCAGGGGCCGACTGCGTCCTCACCTGTCCTGTAGATTAGAGTTTGAGTGTACTAACAATACGGCTGAGTATGAAGCATTGCTGCAGGGACTCAAGAAAGCGATTGAGCTAAAGGTTAGTAATTTAAAATTTTTTGGGGATTCAGAAATAGTTGTAAAGCAAATAAGAAATCAAATACATTGTGTTTCCCCCCATTTGAAAGCCTACCAAAGCGAGGTATGGGATTTGCTTAAATGTTTTCATGCATTCAATATTGTTTCAATCCCAAGAATGAAAAACGTGGTCGCTGATTTTTTGGCCACATCAGCTGCCATGCTAGTACCCACTAATAACAGATGTTCTATTGAATTACTTTTCAGGCCCTCCGTACCAGATATGATCACCAATATGAGGGTGTTCGATGATGACCAGCAAATCATAGAATGTTTGACCACTGAGGATGTATTCAAAGGAGTGATCATCGATGATGAAAAACACCAAGCCAAGATGAAATTTGATAATTTCGTCCCTAAAGGGGTCAGAACATTAGAGAAGATGTTTGACTTGAATGAAAAATTCCGGAGACCCGCTAATGTAAAGACGCACAGCTCAACCCTACAGTTTGAACTGATAAATTTGGGGATTGAGGCGGATCCTAAGTTTGTGAACCTCGGCAAATGCTGTTCACCTGCTAAAAGGGATAGGTTTGTCAGTCTGTTCAAGCAGTACAAAGATGTCTTTGCCTGGACTTACGCAGATTTGAAGACCTACGACACCAGCATTATTAATCATATCATCCCTATTAAAGCAGGTGTCAAGCCATATCAGCAGCCGTTAAGGAAGATGCACCCCAAGTTGGAGCCACTAATTCAAAGCGAGGTGAAAAAATTGCTAGACGCTAGGATTATTTTTAAAGTCCGGCATTCAGAGTGGGTGTCAAATTTGGTGCCGGTCAGGAAAAAGTCGGGAGAAATCAGACTGTGCGTGGACTTCAGAAACTTAAACCGCGCCTCAGACAAAGACAACTATCTGGTGCCTCCCATGGAGCAATTGCTACAGATGGTTTCTGGTTCTGAATTATTTTCATTGTTAGACGGATTCTCTGGTTACAACCAAGTGTTAGTGGCCAAAGAAGATAGAATGAAGACAACATTTAGAACTAAATGGGGAACTTTCGCATATAGAAGAATGCCTTTTGGATTGATTAATGCTGGCGCGACATTCCAGAGAGCTATGGACATAGCTTTTCGTGGATTGATTGGATGAAGTGTGGTGGTCTACCTTGATGATATCACAATATTTTCAAAGAAAAGAGGGGAACACGTGTTCCACCTAAAGCAAATTTTTGAGCGCTGCCGGAAGTATGGCATTTCCCTCAATCCTAAGAAGTGCGTATTCACGGTCACAGAAGGCAAATTACTGGGGCATATAGTTTCAAAGAGAGGTATATCTATAGACCCAGAAAGAATCAAGGCCATTGAACAAATCCCCATGCCCCATAATAAAAAGGGAATGCAATCCTTCATGGGGACAATAAACTTTGTGCGTAGGTTTGTACCTGATTTTGCTCAGACTGTCAAGCCACTGCAGCAGATGGTCAAGCAGAATACACAGTTTAAGTGGACTGAAACTGAAAAGACTACTTTTAACAAAATCAAGACTGATGTTGCCCATGCGCCCTCCCTGAAAAGTCCAGACTTTGATAAAGACTTCATTATGTACACATTTGCATCCGATGATTCATTGGCATCCGTGCTTACACAAAAGGAGGACGGAGGTGATGAATTTCCAATCTCTTTCATGAGCACTGGGCTTCAAGGGGATGAATTAAACTACCCAGCCATTGATAAGCAGGCTTACGCAGTATTTAAGGCAGTAAATCTTTTCAGGCCTTACATATTAAAAAATCGGACCAAGGTAATAGTCCCTTACCCAGCAGTAAGATCTCTTCTCATTCAGAAAGAGTTGGGAGAAAGAAGAGGCAACTGGGTAACAGCCCTTCAAGAATACGACCTCGAATTCAAACCAGCTATTATAGTGAAAGGTCAAGGGCTATGCAAATTGATGACTGGAAGTAGAAATAATGAAGAACAAGCATTGGAAGAGGAAGCCGAACTGCATGTAATGGATGTATGCCCTCTGTTTACAGCTCCTGAGTCTTGGTATAGGGACCTTGTGCATTACTTACAGTTGGGGATATTACCAGAACATTGGAATTCCAAACAAATAAGAGCTCTGCATCTCAAATCAGCCTCCTATCATCTTGTTGAAGGAGTGTTATTCAGAAAAAATTACGACAGGTTCTTCTCGGATGTTTAGAATAGGAGGATGCAAAGAAAGTAATGGCAGAATTACATGATGGTCCACCTGGGGGACATTATTCGGGCGACACTACAGCCCACAAAATCCTTAGAGTTGGTTACTATTGTCCTACGCTCTTCAAGGATGCACATGCACATGTCAGGAAATGTGACATTTGTCAAAGGTGCGGTGGAAGATAGCCCAGGGAAGCAACAACCCTAAATCCTATTATGATCACAGAACCATTTGAACAGTGGGGGCTGGACATTATTGGAGAAATAAAACCGAATTCTTCCCTACTGCACAAGTACATTCTTACTGCGACTGATTATTTCACTCGCTGGGTCGAAGTTGTACCATTGCGCAAGATCAACGAGGACGAAGTCATCAACTTCCTACAAGATCATATTATGACCAGGTTTGGAGTTCCAATTTCAGTAGTTTTTGATAATGCTAAGTACTTTTCATCAATTAAATTGACTGCATTTGCTCATGATAAAGGGATAAAATTACATTATTCTGCTAACTACTATCCGCAAGGGAATGGCCTGGCTGAATCCTCCAATAAAAACCTCATTAGAATCCTGAAGAAGACCGTAATAGAAAATCAGCGAAGTTGGCACTCAGCTTTACCCAATGCCCTGTGGGCTGACAGAGTCACCCCCAAGTCTGCAATAGGAGTGTCACCCTATACCCTTGTGTACGGTAAAGAAGCTATCCTACCTCCCAATCTCATGCTACCAGCTTCCATACTAGCCCAAGAGTCTAGGGGGTCGGAGGATGAAGTTCTACAAATAAGAATATATAATCTCCTGAAAGCAGAAGAGGTCAGATCCAAGGCTAAAGAACAGTTTAAACAGCAGCAAGAGTTAGTGAAGAGATGGTTTGACAAACATAAAGCGGGGAAAAAGGACTTTGAGGTAGGAGATTTAGTTCTCAAATGGGATCACCCCCATGATGAGAAGGAAAGCATACCAAGTTCCAGCAGTTATGGGTAGGCCCCTTTCAGATTGTAGCCAAAATTGGCCCTGCTACATATAAGCTGCAAGATTTACAGGGATGGGAGGAGAACTTGCTAGTTAATGGTTTGGTTCTCAAACCTTACTTTTCTTGAGTTTCTTTGGGTTTTTCCGTCTTGTATATAAATAAGCTGTGGTTTGTTTTCGAGTCATGCTTTCATTCGATTTAATTTCAAGTTTTTGATTTTCAATAAGGGGAACGAACTTGTGGTTGTCTGGAGGAAATTAAGGTTTTTGGGAATAGCAAATACGTTGAGTGTCAACCTGTGTTGCTAAAAGATTTCTTCCAGCCTAACAGTTTTCTCGAATAAAATGTTGTATACATTGAAGTCCTGCTTAACCCCTGTGAATTAAACCGGATTAGAGGGGTCTGGAGTACTATGTCGGGGTTCCATCCATATCACACTCGAAATGTCAAAGGAGCAACAGTAAGGTACCCATGGAAAGAAGCAGGGTGAACAGTGTATGAAATATAAATGATCCCATGCCAAGAGAAGAGTGCCAAAAGGCGAATAAAGAGTCAAGATTTCTATAAAGCATCATAAATCAAAGCAAGTGCTGAATCATAAGTACTTAAGGCCAAACATCCTCTCCGTCCATGGGATGAAGCTTAAAATATACCACTCACACAAAAGGACACTATGGGATAGAGGATCCTGAATTAAAATTCAGTAAGAAAGGCGCATAGAAAGACTCAAATGAAAGGGACAAAATCCCAAAAGCACAAGAGTGTTAAAATGGAATGGGAACGAGGAACAAACGAATACTACTGTTTACTATCTGCTGCGATCCTGTGGCGTCCACACTGTTAACTACCTGAAGACAGAGGTAATAATGAAACTCATCCTCCAGCCCCAACAGAGTTATCTGGACTTGAAGGTTTCGGTTTCCACTTCCCCCAAAGGGACCATCATCAATGATTAAGGTACACACCTCTGTTGGTCGAGGAATCCATATGGCTGAAAGAATTCATTAGAAGCATTATGGTTAAATAGTCTGTTGCTCAAAGTATGATCACCCACAGATCTAGGTTCACCAGGAAATCGCCAGTTGTTGCTGCCGCAACTGCCCTCCCCAGATTTACTCGTATTTAAATTCTGGGCCCCTCCTCATCATTTTGTTTGGTTGGATCATTAAAGTGCTTGAGCCTCTCAGACGTATCTTTTTTCGTTTTACTTTGAAGATGGGATACCAGCAGGTTTATTCATGCCATGTTCATTTTCAGTTAAGTTGTGGATTTCTGGCCGTGAGCAAGTAAAATTTTGTTCTTCAGGGCAGCCTTCGCGAGGAAAACGACTTTGGTTGTTAACGTTGCTCAGACCTTTAAGTTTCCCAAAATCGGGCCTCTTTTTGCTGTTAGATCGGAAGCTGCAAAGTCTCATCCCCTCCGCCATTACGGCTCCAAGATCTTTCCTTCGCCCGATCTGAGTGTCGTCCGACGCCCGATTTATTTCAGCCTTCGAATTGCTTTCCTGTAGCCTCTCCTCAGCCGTAGTTGCGGCTGGGTGATCGTTCCCGTGCACGATCTGAGTGTCGTCCGATGTCCAACTAAGTTTTCCCATCCGCTCCACTTATCTTCTAACTTTCCTCCCCCGCCGTTGCGGCTCCTAGAGTCTTCCGGTGTTCGAAACTAAAAGCCGTCCGACGTCCGATTTATGACATATCCCGCCCGCGTTTCGCTTGGCCGCGACTTAGGTATCATCAGACGTTGCAGCTGGCAGATCCTCTTGGCTCCCGAGCTCACTTTCTTCTGGCCGCCGACTTGATTTTTCCCGCCAGTTGACCCTTGGATATTTTTCCAGGCCCGTATGCGGCACGCTCGGCTGTTTCCTTGTGGAATGGTGGTTAATCGATAATATTTGTTGTTTTAACCACGCTCGTGAATTGAATGCAGGCAGCTTCAAGAAGACCGGTAAATGTGCCACGATGAGAAGAAAGACTAACCCGTTTGGCAGAGGTATGACTGAAACGATGCGAATGGAGGACGAAGTCCAAAACTGTGAAGGCGTGATCTCAGAAACGGATCAGTTACCAAGTCTTTCATAATCACATACTGACAAAAGATCGGAATATGAAGCGTTGGAGAAACTGAAAGACCACGCGTCTGAGGGGAAACGGAGCAACTCAGTAGTTGTAGTTTAAATATTGGAAAGTAGGAAAGAGAAAGGGCTTTTTCCCCTGGAAAATTTTGTAAATGTTTGCTTGTAAGAGGAACTATTTCGTTTTGCAAAGGAAACTGCAATTTTACCTGTCGGAGAGAGTGTAGAGTGAAATGTATCAATGCAACTCAATGAACAAGGTTGAAGAGGAACTATTTCATTTTCAGCCGTGTTTCATTTACTGTAAGAATGTTTGATGTTCTGAATCTATGTTCTTGATTAATTATCTTCAGTAGTTTCTGGGATATTTTTCACTTTGAGTAATAAATGTTGTTGTAAAATGATTGACTATCTGGTTATTTGAATATTTGTAAGTGTTCATGTATCTCGGAAGAAGTACCAGCTATCTGTGATTCTTCAGAATGCGTGTACAAAATGTATTACTCACCCAAAATGATAACCTTGCTCCCTAGGGATAGATTAGATAGTTAGTTTATTTCTTATTGTGTCTGATTTGGTTGCTTGCGAGCATAAGACGAGAGGTAAGAACCTGCGCATCACGGTGTGACCGCTCCCTGCATCTAGATCGCCCTGCATTTAGTTAGGCACTTGCATTTCATTCCTTTAAGTCAAAAATACAAAAACTCGGTGGGCCGGGCCGTAACTGGTAAAGCCTTTGTTTTGTTTCTTGACCTACGGTAGCTGGACCGCAAACCGGACGGATTCCCCATTCCAAACAGTCAGCGGGCTATTTGGGAACCTTGATTGGGGAGAATCCTTTACTGTTGCCGCCTGCGAATTTCCAGGCCTCAACACATTCATTCACCGTTGTTGATGGATAACTCTTCATTCTTCCGTGACTATTTTTCCTCATTTGGTTTAATTAAGTTTACTATCACCAAGCTCTTATGGAATTAGTGTTAAGCTTGATCTCATGGAAGCTTATGAACTGTAACCACTCTATAAAATGCTTACACTAGTTAGACCAGTAACCTGAATGCAAGTAGTGGTAGTAAATGAATGATTACCATTACCTGTATTTACATTATATTAGTATTACCCCGGATATGATCTCTAGCTTGTACAAGGTTGGTATAGGTCTATGATTACCATATCTCTAAGTAAGTAACAACCAATGACCCATATAAGCATAGTATGATTACAAGCAACCCCGTAATAATTGAACACCATAAACCACAGTAATCTCGATACTCATGCAACTCTTTGTGAATATGTACATATTATCCCTATTATAATAAGTGGTGAATATGGATTATGAATACATAGTAATCAAAGCTCTTGGAACATTAAAGCTAATCTAACTTATCATCTATACTTCTCTCTATTCAACTACATGGACTCTATTTATATAGAAATACTTACAACTCTATTTCTTATAGATTAATGGAGATATAGCCACCTCTTGGAATAGTAATATCTACTCATTAGAATAAGGTACAAGTCTAAGCACTATTGAGGGCATGCTTATATTATTACACAAATAACATATGGAATATACGCTAGCTTCAACTAGTAGTAGAGAATGAATAGTATTTTCCATATGTATTGAGACCATTGTTATTACAAGCATTGGGACCAAGCATAAGCATAGTGAGTGCATTACAACTTCATAACCTGTATCACTCTATGATTCCCATATATTGTAACCCATAACCAAGAAAGATTAGCTTACTCAATTAGCTATGTGTAATCAACAAGCCATATGGGTAATGGTTTTACCTTTATAATGAACTCGATACTAGTAGGGTTACAATTATCACCTAATTAACTTGTATAACTCACTATTTATAGCTCATGCCGAACTTTACCTCTTGCTCCATCATATTCATATAGGTAAAGATACTGTATCATATGGAAAAAACTTACACCCCTTGGAACCTCTTGTAAGATGATCTCCTGTTTAAGCTTATATGCCTAATTACTGTCATTTTAATACATGATATACCTTCTATTCCCTTATTCATATGTCCTATATTCATCGGGTAATCTCTGTAATCAAGTGAACAAACTAGGAAGATAGGATTAGTATTACCATTGAATTAATCCGATATGTTATCTTATCCACTTCTTTAGATGAGGTGTATTAATACCCATGGAAGTACTAGTACCATATATGTCTGAATTCCTCTATAGAGTGCTGTATGCTTACCGTTGAGCCTATAACATAGGGGGAATAAGGTAACAGAAATAGTGCTATTATAACATAATGACAATCAAATCAAACACAACAAGCATCTTACGTATCCATATAAGGAATAAGCTATACTTGTATCAATAGCTTTACCATAGTTATGCTTAGTTTTAATCCTTGTAGTAAGCAATAAAGTTATAAACCTGATAGCTAATCCCAGATGATGAGCTTATACTAGTAAGTAGTAATAAAACACACTAGTTAATCCAATAGATATGCTTATAACAAATGAGACTAATAATCTTAAGTAATGTACTAATATACATGAGATCACACTATATCCGTAATAGATCACATTAACACTAGTACTAAGCCTCGTACTAATTACACTAGCTCTTACAACAGCAGGAACATAGGGATCCATAAGATATATGAACTAGTAAAAATTCCATTGATTTAGCTGTAATTATAAGATAATCCCAGTTAATTACAGTAAGTTGTATGGATTTTATATCCATAAGTAAGACCATAAAAGTGGTCAGAGCTAAGTAAGCAGAGGGTAACAGACTGGTTCAAGGATCTTGTTCAAGGGTTTAAAATTCACAACCAGTCTGGGTTTTCCTCTTTTTTATCTCACAGTGTTTATTGACAACAAATGCTTGACATGCCCAAGGGCTCTTAGAAGGTTCTATAAGGCCTTTGTCCAAGAGTTCTTTGATTTCATTTGCACAAAATTCTCTTTCTAAGGGAGACATAAGGGAAGCAGAGGCTTTTTGAGCTTTTGGTGTTTCTAGGGGGTTAAAAGGTAAGGAAACAAAGTATTTTTTCCCTGGTCCAAAATGCATTAGGTGACTCTGAGGTGCAATCCTTCTCTAGTTTAGAGGAAATTTCGGATAGGGAAGATTCTTTGTGCATTTCTGCATAGGTGATGCATCTTTCCATTTTGAACAGTTCTACAAGACTAAGAGTGGGGTTGGATTAGGGAACAAGATTCTTACATTTGTAAGAAGCAGAATAGTATAGAGGGGTGGAAACTCTTCTGCCATTTATTGTAGATGAAAAATTCATATTGGGCTCATCAACTGTAATGGGGCTGACTTTATGCAAGAAGGGTGATCCTATGATGCAATCTTCTTTCAGGTCGTCTAGTCTGTTGAGATGCAGAACTTCTTTTATTCCATTGATGCTTATTGGAAAATCTGGAACTCGTCCTTTGAGTTGTACACGAGTTCCTTCAATGGATACACCATGTTCATTTGTTTTTTCCCAGTAAAAAGATGGTATAGCATTTCCTTTTGCCAAATTCATTTGGCAACTTGAATCTATCAAACAATCAAGCTCATAAGCTTTGAATTCAGATGGACAACACTTTATTTTAAAGAAATATTTAGGACCAGTGAATAGTCCTAGAGATCCTAGTGATGGTTCATCATTCTGACAGTCTTTTGTTCCTGAATCGCTAGTGTGCTGAGAATGTTTTGGACTTTCAACAGCTTTTAGTGACTATAATGCTTTAGCATAGGCTCTGCACATTTCTTCATCAGAGGACTGGTCCCTTTCTCTTGTTTTTATCTCAAGCATTCTTTTCAATTCCTCTATTTATTTTACCAGCTTCTTTAGGGAATACTACTTATACTTTGATTTGTAGTCTTATCAGATTTTCTTTATCTTTTCTAAACTTTTGTCTATCCTCATGATGATTAGGATAGCCTTTGTATGAATCAGCAGGCTGGTAGAATGTTGGATTCTTGCTAATTTCTGGAGAGTCAAATTGCTCTTTTTCTTCTGAGACTTTTTCTTTTGCTTTTCTTCTTTCATCTTTCAGATAATTCCTTTTCATATATTGATAGACTGGGGTCTCAGACAATTCTTTGTCTATTTCAGCAATCCTAAATTCTGAGGAGACCTTAGGCGGGTTGAAAGAGACCATATAAAAACTAAAATCAGGAGGACCAGAGCAACCTCCTAAATTTGCTTCTTCATTAGAATCAGAAGAAGAAGAGTCAGATGAGTTTGGAGCAAATTTATCTAAGACAGGGTCGGAATCAGAGGAATCTCCTTCTTCTGGTAAGAAGACGACTTCACCTTCAGGGTAGTCTCCTGTTGCACACCAAGCTAGATCCCACCAGGCTGGATCCAGGTCTTCTGAAAACATGGCAGCAAGTCTAGGCTTTTTATTTTTATTTAGGCATATGTTAGCCCAGTGACCCTTTTTACCGTAGATGAAACATCTTTCTTTATCTGCAGGTTTAGATCTTTTCTTAAAGTAGGATTTCTTTTGAAATCTTTTGCCTTTTTTATGCTTATAGCCTTTGTCTGGATGAAATATAGGTACACTAGTATATTTGTGTTGTTGTTTCTTCTTACAACTACATGATTCATGCCCGAAGTGTCCTCGGTTGTGGGTGCCACACCCCCAATCTGGCATTTTTGCAACATCTTTACAAAAACCTGGGGAAAACATTGAAGAGTGTCGCTTGAAATCTTTAGCCACTCTTTTCTCCAAACAATGTTCTTGCCAAGTTTCCATGATGAATCCATGCAATTGGGAAAGGGAAAGACCTGACAGAGGGATGTTTTTATCTTTAAGGTGTTGTTCAACAGCATCAGGAACATGGCCAGGAAAGCTTCTCAAGTAATGTTTCAGATATGTGGGCTTATCAGCATTACCAGAAGAAATCAACAATTTTTGCATATAGCAAAAATATTCTTCACTCTTATTTAGGTCACAGATTCTGGCAGACATAAATAAAGATGCAATATGTTCATAATCTTCATTTTCATCGGGACCATAGAATTCTTTACCAAGGGAAGAAAGAATTTGTTGGTTTGCATCTTCTGCATTCAACATTTCTTCTTTGGATTCTTGGGGAATCCAGCGCCACCATTCTGTGGCTAGCCCTGAAAATCCGGCAACCAGCTAGAGTGCTAGTTGTTGGCCAGTTATTGTATTGTCTTGTGTTCTTTTGTACAAGACCCAATTTGATAGAAGTTGGATGGCAGATCTAATCTGGGCGCGGGATTGACATTGTATGTTCATCACAGGTTGATTAGGCATCTGGGAGATTAAATTATTCATCCCATTTGTCCCGAAACTAAGGGAACGAGGTACTGATGAAGGAGAAGTGTCAGGGAGATCTAACATTTCAGTATCAAAAGGAGGGGGAGGAGCTGTTATATGAGGATTAGTATGACCTTGTCCGTATGGATTTGAGGATCCAATATTTTCTCTTTTTGGGATTTTGAATGCCAATAAATATTTATCTGGGAGGTCATTTGGCATTTGTTTGAACTAGGAGACCATATTTCTTAACTCTTGAAGCTCTTCTATTTCTTGACCAAAAAGGAATTCGGGTATTTGGTCATCTTCTTGGATACTCATCATTCCAAAAGAGTATCTTCTTTCATGTTTGACTTTATGGCCTTTAGCTACAAGCTCTAAAGTAGTTTGGCTTACAGGGCTCTTTTTACTATTTACATTTTGTGTTCTGGCCATCATTTTTCCTAGGACATCTAGCCTTTTTTGTAATTTTTCACTTGCTAAGATAATAGCAGTTTTTAATTCTTCTTGTCCTGCAAGCAAGTGATCCATTTTAGCTTCGAGCAAGGAAATGTGCTCTTTTTCTGTCTGAGATTTTTGTTTAAGAATTAAAATATCAGAGGCTATGTCGTCGATGTTTTGGCCAGTCAGTTGTTGCTGATAATTGATGTAATTAAGCAACTTTATTTCATCAGAGACACTTTCTTGTGGATTTGATGATCTATGTGGCATGAACTCTCTTTTAGAAAGACCGTCAGGAGCAAACTGTTGAAATGGGGTATCAGGAAGATTTCTTCCTGGATGGAACGAGGTATCACCCTGTGGGTTTGTGGAGGTAAAACCAGGGCTACTTCTAGGGAGAGACATCATGTACAATCTTACTCCTTTGTTTTTGATTTTTAGTCTTTCAAGTGATTTTCTGCAGGCAGGGCAGTTTGCATGCTAACCTTTGTGCTCATTGTTATGAACACCTGAAAAAGAAAGGCGAGAAGAAGAAGAAGGTTCAAACATGGCTGATCTTTCACAAGTATTATTCACAGAGGAATATCTTACAAGAGGTGGAGCAAATTGGGGAGAAGGAAACCCTTCAGGTAATTTAAAAGAGTTTGAACATCTGTCAAAGACAAGGGGTTTGGGAGTAGAGAGTTGTTGGTTTTTAGTTTTTTCAAAGGCTCTCAACTCTCTGTATCTTACCTCCCATTGCTTTGGGTAATTGATGCCACTCCAGTCAAAGGTGATAGGTGTAGAATTTTTTGACTTATCAGTTTCTACCATACTTGGTAGGCATGAGCTTTCATGGACTTTAGGGGTAAGAGGTGGAAGGGAATCATTTCCAAAGCATAATACAACCAACGATTTAAGCTGGATGATTTTAGAGCCAGTTTCCATTTTAAATCCTAAGGGACGAATATAGGCTTTGAGTAAATCATAGATGTAGGGGTCATCAAGGCTTACAGAATACTTAGGAAAGATAGTACCAAAAAATGGGCCATTGTACAAGGGGCCTTCAAAACCTCCAATTAAAGCATCATTAAAATCTAAGTGGCAGGTATCCAAAACACAACACAAGGAAGAAAGATTCATATAAGGTCGTACTAATGGACCAAGTCCTAATTTGATAGTGCCTAGATGCACATATTTGTAACCTTTTGTTTTTGCCCAGTCAATTTGGTCTTTGTCAATTAAATTAATGTAAATGGGCTCTTCCTAGTCAGTGAAGGTGATGTCCAAAGAACTGATTTTAATTTGTGGGCAGGATTTATACTGCCACCATTTCATTTTATAAACCTCAGAAGGTAATATCTCAGGCATTTTCCAGTCAGGGGAAGGTATTGTATCATCGATGGTTATTATGGATGATGAAGCTGCAGAAGTATGAAATAAATATTTTCTTTCAGTTAAAGAAATAGTAGTTTGATCGGTAGATTGGCAGTCCAGGGAAGTAAGCCCTACAAAGTCCATTGAAGGATCCATGGAACACTTACTAGAAACGGGCAGTAAAGGAATCGTTTGGGGCGTAAGGATATCCTACAGGTCTCTCAAGAGACAACACTAGTGGATTTATAGCATCTGTAACTAAGACTATAACCACAAAAAATAGACTCGGATATCTCAACTATTCCACATGGATACTTTTATAGAAATAAATGAACTCTGTTCCTAGATTGCTTTAGACACAGAAAGATTTCTCGAATATCATACTGTAATTTGATATTAAGTACTTCTGAAACTTACAAGTAGAAGTAGATGATACAAATGTCACGCTGGCTCTGATACCAAGAGAGACGCCAAGATCGAACGCGAACGCAACTGATGAAAGAAGCTTCTTAATACAGACTCAAAAACGTGTTTGTCTTCGGAGGGTGAAGATCATCACAAGTGCAAATTTACACTAACCAGAGTTTTTGATCCCAGCTGATCACACTAAGTGCAGAGGGAGAGCATACGCTACTAGTTTTACAGACTCATTACAAGTGAGATCACTGCTTTTGATCCCAGCTGATCGCTCGAGGCGTAGAGGGAGAGAATACACAGTGGCCGACACAGAGAGAAAATGCAGAAAGCTTACTAGACTCAAAAAACACTCTATCTCCAAATGAGGGGAGGGGCACCTTATTTATACATATTTTAACTGGTAAACCGGTGACCCGAAACTTACACCTATTGGTAAAAAGACTTGATTCGGATCTCATGGTAGTGGATCAAATCGCACCTTTTGTTGGGTAAGTCACCCAAGCCATGTGAAAGAATCTACGGACTGACAACTAGACTGGAATTTTTACAAAGTGGAGCTACTATTAGCAGCCCACAACGCTTTCCATTATTCATTGTCATGATTACAAATACATGGGTTTTCCCCACATGTACAACCAGTGAATCTATTAGAGTCAGAATCATTATCTAAACCAAATTCAGTATCCGGAAATAAGCAATTTGAAAAACACTGTTCCACATCGGATCTAAGCATGACTTCATTAGGAATACAATAGAATTCTCCTTGAAAAATGGATTCAAGTTTAAGGTTTAGAGGAATTCTTCTTGTATGAATTTTATGATCTACTACCATTTTTGTCCATCCTGAATTTCTGCTGGGTGAAAATAGGGGGTTCAATAGGAGAGTAAGCTCCTCCAAGATGTCACAGTTTAAATTTAAACCACATATGATTGTGGTGTGCTACAATCATATCAGCTTGAAGGTGCAGAATGAAATTTGCATGTCGTTGAACCCAATATTTTCTTGGACAGAATTTATCAAAGAAAACTTTTGTTGATTCGGACCATTGTTGTTGCACCAGTGTAGAAGGATCTCCACAAATTATTATTTCTCCTTTTTCTCTGCAGAACTGCAATATGAGTTTATAACTATTCCATGTTAAAAATCCTAGACCGATATCCACATAATACAATTCTCGTCCATCTCTATAAGCTGTATCAACCCAAATGTGATTAAGCTGCTGAAGCTGGTGCATGGCATTTTCTAAGCCTTTATAGGCTTGTTTTTCCCATCTCTCCAATATTTGTATTTTCAGAGGAGAGGCATTTACTTGTTGGATCAAGGAGAGGGCAAGATACTTATCTGCTTCCTTTTTGCTGGCACAATTCAAAAAATCTTCTCTTTCTTCCTCTGTCAAGGGATCATTGAAGATCCGAAGTTTATATTTTTTGTTTGACGAGCTGGATGCTCCATAGCCAAACATGTTGAGGCTAGGTTTCTCCTGTAATTCTTCTCTGGTTAGCATATCAGCAACACAATTCAAATATCTTGGTTTATATACAATTTCAAAATCAAAGTTTTGCAACCAAAGAAACCATTTTAGAATCCTAGAACTATTTTCTGCGATAAGATTTTCATTTTTGAATATACCAGGCATTATTTTCAGATCTGTTCTAATAATGAACTTGACAGGTTTTAGATAAAGCTTGAAATGGTTTACAGCCTTTTCGACTGCAAGGATTTCCTTGTGACTTGACGGATAATTGATTTCTGCATTTTTTAATGCTCCTGAAGCATAGCCGCAGATTTCTTCTTGATCACCATGTTTTTCTATGAGAATACCTCCCCAAGCTTTATTGGAGGCATATGTTTCAATCACCATTTGACCCGAGCCTTGTGGTAGTGAGAGTGGAAAAGGTTGTTTTACTTTTTCTTTGATTTGCTTTACTGCATCCATCATCTCTTGATTCCATCTTGGGAGATTTTTCTTTAGTCGTTGCTGCAGCAGATGAATGTCATCTGCCTGTCCTTTGTAGAATGGCCTAATATAATTTAGGCTTCCCAAGAATCTCTGCAATTGAACCTTTTCTAAGATTTGATCAAGAAAGTTATCAAAAACCTTCAGGACATGGTCTTGGAGGATCACCTGTCCTTTCCTTATTTTATATCCTAAAAATTCAATGTCCTTTTTGCCAATTTCCATTTTGGATTTTGACAAAACCAATCCATGTTTGAAAACCAAAGAATAAAATTCTTGAAGATGTTTCAAATGTTCCTGCAGATTGTGGGAACAAATAAGAATATCATCTATGTATACTAATGCCCATTTTTTTTCTCTGAAGATATCTTCCATTCTTTTTTGGAACTCTGATGGTGCATTGTTAATGTCAAATGGAAGGACCTTCCACCGATACTGCCCATGAGGAACGACAAAGGCAGTTTTGTACCTGTCTTTTGCTTCAATTCCAATCTGGTAAAAACCAGACTTCAGGTCAAACTTGCTAACAATAACCTTTGTCCAATAGTTAGTATAAGCTTTGTCCAGTAGTTAGTATAACTTTGTTCCAGGAATATAATAAATTTAACTAATAGTTATTACTAATATGCTTACTTTGAATCTGTATAAGCAATATCCTTGTTATGAGAGTAAATAATTGTTCTTCTAAGATCCTATAATAGCTAGTATCACACCACCTATCATGTCTCTAAGACACAATACAACTCACAAGTGATAACAAAAAAACTTCATAACTATGTGTAGAATTTACTTTGCATATTACATATTTTGTTAATTTCAGTGACTTTTTTTATATTATGAAAGTTTGTGTTGTAATATCATTTATAAGTATATGCAACTACCTTTTGCATAATAATAAATGTATAATATTTTATATTATTAATATTTTCTTTACATAGATTTAAGATTTAGACCATAACTATATAGAATTTACTTTGCTATTGTGATTATAGTGATTATAAGTTCTAGTTATGTAAAATTTACTTTGCTATTATGATTATAGTAATTATAAATTATATATTATTTTTTAAGTGTAAGGTACATTTTTTATAAAAATATGATAAATTTTGTTTTTTTTGTTTTTTAAGTTAAAAATAATGTGTCTCTTGTATGGATTTTATTTTTTATATAAAATTTAAAAGTTTTATATAAATATTATTTTTAATCATAATTATAATTTACATAACTTTTGTGATTTTTTTAATAAAAATAATTCTTTTTATTTTTTCTATAAAATTTAAAACTTTTTATATAAATATTATTTTTAATCATAATTATAATTTATATAACTTTTTGATTTTTTAATAAAAATAAATTTTATTTATAAAAAACGACTTTTTTTTATGTTTTATAATTTTATTTTTTTCATAATTTAAAATAAAAAAACTATTTTTTAATTATTATTTTTTGAATTGAAAATACAAATCAAATATAATCTAAAATTTTATTTAAAAATAAATAAAATTATCTAAAACATACATAAATTGATTAATAAATAATATAATAATATAGATTTATCATACCACATCCTATAATATAATAAAAAGATAGAAGTCCCCTTAAATCACAAGCTAGCCCTCATAGATAGATAGATAGATAGTGAAAGTCAAGAATCGACTATGCTAAATTTTATCACTAAATAATTTTCCAATTTTTTGTTAAAATAAATTTACCAAATTTCTTTTATTTTTCAAAATGACCTATCCAAATTCCACGGGATGTTTCTATAATTGTATGCCTTTCCAACAAATTTAGCCAAAATGTAGCATTTTGTGAAGCATGATAACATGATTTCAATACAAATGCTTTATTTATTATATGTTAGACATTTGTTATATACAAGTATAGAGAGTCTATCTTAATCATCTATCAAGCATTCAGAGGGATTCAACTTGTTGAGGTGTAATTTTGTTATTTTGTTATTTTAATATTAAACTCAAGAAATTTGATCCCTCTTACTTTTAAGTTTTAATGGATTTTTTAATAGATTTCTTTAATTTTATTTTATTTTATGGATAGACATTACATTTTTTTAATTACTTTTTATTTTTTGTTCAACTTGTTGAGGTGTAATTTTGTTATTTTGTTATTTTAATATTAAACTCAAGAAATTTGATCCCTCTTACTTTTAAGTTTTAATGGATTTTTTAATAGATTTCTTTAATTTTATTTTATTTTATGGATAGACATTACATTTTTTTAATTACTTTTTATTTTTTGTAATATAACCTTGTGTTAGAGGATTCCAAATTATTGAGGTATAATTTTTTTACATATCCAGAAAATTGTGCACCTCATGAATAATAAGGATGATTAAATTAGCATAACATATATGTAATTTTCATTATTTTTCATTATTTTTCATTATTTTTCATTAAACATATGTAATATTTTTTAAGATTACATGTTTTAATTTTTTTAAATTTTAAATTTTAATATTATTTTTAAAAAAATTTATTATTAAAATATGTCACATTACATAACGTTATGTGACCCCTTACTTGGATGTAGATGACCTCGCTACCCACGGTGCAATAAAATAATTAATATTCATGTAATTAATAATTTAATAGAAAATTTAAATATTGTATGAATGAGTGGTATTTTTCTTTCAACGATGAAAATCCATTTTGAGAAGCACAATCAATTTTGTGTATGAAAGATCAAATTGTGTTTAATATGACAGTAAATAATGGAGTTGTTTAATAACTAGTATCCAGTATGGATCTATATTAAACTTGGATCTATCAAGCACAAATAGGGATCCAATTTCTCGAGGTGTAAATTTTCTTAATCTAAATTCTTTTACACATTAAAAAATATTTACACCTCGAGGTATTTGATTATACTCTATGGTTGATATATCTAAGTTTAGGATAAATTTCCATTTAAAATAAAATCAGCACACACACACACACACATATGCCGGCATCATTTTTTTTTTAATTTCTTTTTTTCAAAATCTAGCATTTTGAAAATAGTTAGATCATAATTTTTCATTTCTTAAATCTATTTTTTATTGCAGAAATGGATCCAACCCTCTCAAAATCCCTCGTGACATCCTAATTTTGCAGTCTTAGCAACTTGTACCTGTAATTAGAAAAAATTCTCATCAAATTTTGGGAGAAATTAATTAGCACTTATATCTAGGATTCAAAAATTTCTCATCAAATTTTGGGAAAAACTAATTAGAAAACATTAAAAAAATTGTCAAAGTCTTGAGATTACCTCTAAATAATGTGAACTTTGTTAATTCTGATATGCATTAAATGCATCATTGTATTGTGAAGACTCTTACGGACACAACAAACCTGATGATTGATGTAGACGACCTCGACTATTGCTTTCAAAGGCACGCAGCTCCAATATCAACTGATGCCTACGCGACTTGGTGGTCGACCACAAATCAATTTACATAGCCAAAAAAAAAACACACAGCACTCGACATGACTTCTGCCAAGAATTATGGCTTTCAATTAAATGATAACAATCTCTTTTTTTTTGTAAGTTCAGGTCTCTTCTATTAAAGAGAAATAATAATATAGATAAAAATACAATTCAGCATGTCCATCGTGCATGAAAGAAAAAATAAAGGAAGCACACCAGTCTTCCTGGAGGAGATAGGTAGGATGTGACTGTTAGGGTGATCCTCTCGTAGATAGAGAAAACATATCTTACAAAACAAGTTTGTTGTTTGAGGAATAAAAAAATATTCTGTCTTAGCATGAACAAAACTACTCAAAGGAGCAATATTCCAGAAAACAACCGAAAAAGAGAAATACTGGAACATTTAACATGGCCTTAGATATTTTCATAGGTCACTTCGATGACCAGGAAACCAAATCCTGTACCCCATTGCATGACCTATTCTTTAGTGTTGTCTTCTTCTTCACCCGAGTTGTTGGCGCTGCTGGAAGTTCCGCTTCCATTGGAGCTATCCATGCTTTCCTTGCTGGTGAGGTTGGGTCGCTTGATCAGTAGAGGGGCCATTTTCTTGGGTGGAATAATGTTGGCTTCCTTTCCTTTTAGTGAAGCGAACTGGTGCTGAGGGGGAGGGGGAGAATTGTGGGTGGTTTCCAAGGGAACCGAGGAAGAGGGGAAGCAGGGAACATGGGTGGAAATGGGGTGAAGAGGAACAGAGGTGGGATGAAGGGGTGTTGGGGCTGGATGCACCGAGGGTGGTGCCGTAACAGAGGTGGAATGAGGGGGTTTGAGGCCAGATGCGCAAAGGGTGGCGTGGGCTCAGGAGGGGCAGGGCCAATAGGTTGAGCTTTAGGAGCTGCATGGAGATTGATTGAATACAAAATAAGACGAGTGATCAAAATTTTAATTACCGAGTAGTTCCCTCTACGGGCTAGAGTGTAGTTGGCCTTCAAGAGGGGGCACGAAATCTCATCCTCCCAGTCATCCATTATTGCACGCAAAGCTTCCAGAACCTCGACTTCGAATACTTTTGAACTTGCCTGGGCATTGAATGGTGTCGATATGGAATCGCCTCTTTCGGCTCTTCCACGTCCTCGTCCACCCTTGGGAGTGTTTCGTCGATGTGGTGGCATGGTTATATCTGAAAGCCTGGGAGTAGAGGGAAGGAGGGTGGCAGAATGGTTGCCAGAATCTGGCTCTGCGTGCTGAATTTTGGATGAAGGGTAGCAGAGCTTTTGTAGATCAGGCTGAGCGAGGATGAAAAGGGTAAGATGGTGGACCACAGAGAACTTAATTCCCCAACACTGAGTCCTATGCACATTATGGTTGACCATTAATGCACATAACTTGTCCTACTCGACCTTAACTGTCGAGAGGACATGCTCCTTGTGGAAAAACGTGCTCGCTGGAACCGAGAGCTGAAGAGTCGTCATGCATGGAGGAGTCATTATCATGTCTGCATGTGATTATTGTGGGAGTCGGATCCATCCTGTCACTTGTCTGCATGGGAGTCATGTCAACACCACCATGTGGGATGAAGTTCCTGGTGACGTGCTAGGGCACATCATTCTGGCGTTGAGTTCTGATTACCTACCTGGCACTCGCATCCAAGGAGTGATAAAAATATCTTCTAACACAAGAGGGATTTACAAATGAGAGTCTCGAACCGACTAGTCAAAATGAAAATTGACCAAACAATATAAGAGTGAGAGGGAATGCTACGTCCTCAACGCTCAACACACACAGTGTTCACTCATCATTGGCCCCTATTAAAAAGGAATGAAACTTCTCTTTGGACTATGCCTTCCCTAACAAATGAACCATGCCCAAACAATGAACAACTAACACAACACTGAACCCCTTCACTCTGAATGTTCACTGGTATTTATAGTTGCGCCTCACTACACAGTACTGGACTCTCCTTTTAGAAGTTCACATACCTTAGGCACCACCATGAATGCATTAAATACATCCTCTGGATTTCTACAACAAATTTCACCGCCTTCCTACCCTATAACAATAGCCGTAACCATCTTCAACTTCCCTAACTATTTTGTCCTTGAGATCTAGAAAACTGTCAGTCCTTTCACCTAGCACAATCACTGATATTTACTTCTCGACTTTTCCTCAAGTTTTGGTTGGGATAATGCCTTTGACCACTTAACACCCTTATCATCGGTCATCAACCACTTATGGTTGAAACTGTCTCTCTTCTCCCTTTCTTTCGTCGACCTTTCTTTCATCGATCCTTCTCTCATCGACCTTTCATTCCACGACCTTTCTTCCATCGACCCTTCTCTTGTCGACCTTTCTTCCCATTTGTTGGAGTTCGTCGAATGTCCTACAAGTATCTCCTATCGATTAGCTTTGTCTATTTCCTTTGGGCCCAAATGCCCTTGCATCAATGATTTTGAATAGATATAATAATACTTTATAACTAACTTTACAAGTTACATTAAATTCAAATATTTTGTTCCTAGCAATTTTTGTTTCTGGTTTAAGGTGAATTCTGTAATGTAACCAATATAATAAATAAACGTCAGAGATTTGTAATGAATGTAATTAATAATTTTCCATCTCTTGTAATGGACATACTAAACACTGATCTATCCAAATAATTGTGCCAAGAGGTGCTCTACAGCACAGTATGGGGGAGATCTTGTAACGTTACGTAACGTTATTTTTATTAATAAAAAATATTTTTTTAAATTATAGGCCAAAATAAATGTCAGCCAAAAAAACAATCTAATATTGGGGAGATGTTGTAATCCTCCTACCTAAAAAAACAATAAAAAGGTAAAAATTTAATTATCCATAAAAAAAATGTGGGTCACGAAAATAACACAATATGGGGGAGATGTTGTAATGTTTCTACCTAACAAAATAATAAAAAATAACAAAATGAATTATTCTCAAACAAATGTTGGCCTTGCACATGGTTTTAAAACCATGTGCAACCCATTGTTTTATTGTACATGGTTTAGGAGGGCGTTGCACATGGTTTTAAAACCATGTGCAACGCCTCCTAAACAACCGATGGTTTTATTGTACATGGTTTAGGAGGGCCTTGTAAATGGTTTTAAGGCCATGTGCAAGGCCTCCTAAACAACCCATGGTTGTAGGAGGGCCTTGCATGTGGTTTTAAAACCATGTATGGAGAAATGTTGTAATGTTTTTTCCTAACAAAATAAAAAATAATAAAAAATATTATATGTCGGCCATAAATAATATTAAATATTAATAATAAAAATATTATATGTGGACCTTAAATAAAAAGATGTGTCTTTTGTTTTGAATCAAATCAATGGATACCTAAGAAGAGGTTTGCACCTGAGAAATTTGATCCCTCTCGGCGCTTGATAAAGCCTAGGATTTGTATCTACGCTAGTTTATTTGGTTTACGTGTTATATCTTATGTACTTTATAAAATGCATATCCTTGGCATCTAAACATCCATGGAAGGTGAGTAAATGAATTTTCTATATAGTATTGAGATTTCGTAAAGGGAATGCCCTATTTAATGGAGGGCTACTTAATAATACAATGGAAAGTTATTTCATGTCTATGTATTAAAAATTTATTTATAAAACATGTGTATCTTATGCATCCCTTTAAATATAGATTCAATATGTAAACATGCCATGCAGGTAAATGAATTCCACATATAGGACCCAAATTTCCTTCCCCCGCTTGTTATTAATTTCAAAGACAAAATGGAATGTTACAATTTTTAAAGCACTCAGTGCATTGATGAGTTAGGTTTACTCAACAAAACTGAAATTATTCATGTTATGCATTACATTTTATATCTTACATGCATTATCGATGGGATAGATATATTTAACAAAACTAAATTTTTTTCTATTATCAGCATAAATCCATCTTAAATCTGGATCTATCAAGCATCGAGAGGGATCTAATTTCTTGAGATGTAACTTTTTCTAATTAAATTTTTATACATTTAAAGAAACTTTACCCCTTAAGAAATTTGATCACTCTCCGTGCTTAATAAATCCATTCTTAAGATTCATCTTGTTTTT
Source organism: Pseudotsuga menziesii (assembly GCA_001517045.1). Classification (NCBI taxonomy): domain Eukaryota; kingdom Viridiplantae; phylum Streptophyta; class Pinopsida; order Pinales; family Pinaceae; genus Pseudotsuga; species Pseudotsuga menziesii. The sequence continues at coordinate 142,661 of LPNX010986558.1, read as the reverse complement.
TATTTTTTTATTTTATGAGCCAACATGGATTTTCTTAATAACTTTTTATTTGGTTTTAAATTTTGATTTTATGAAAGTACTTTTTATTTGTGGTTTTTATTTTTATTTTTATTAGATGAGATTATTTTTTTAGCATAATGTTAGGAATGTGACAACATCTCGCCCATGTTGGGTTGTAGAGCACCTCACTACTCTTAATGCAACCATGCATCTTCTACAATATAATCCCTCTAGTTCTTTTTGTTGTTGTAATTGTAATTTCGGAAGATATTGTGATGTATATTATCATTGATATTGTTGTATCCTGTAGGAGATGTTTTATCTCCATTCAGGATGTCATTATTCTATATGGTCACTGAGGTAAAGCCTCTGTTTTAAGTCAGGGCAATAGTCCCCAAGATGCATATGATAAAATGTAATTTTGAGTCTCCCTAGGTGAAGTAGGCTCTGCTAAGTTAAGAGGTCGGCCCAGTCATGTTTTAGGTCAGTCACTTGATGTGTACCCTCTCTCATTTAGACACACACTCACTCACTCACTCACAAGTTCGCATGAGGTGGGAGAGAGGACAAGTAGGAGAGGAAGAGCTACAAAAGAGTTCTTATTCTTGGGTTTTTCCATCTTGTAATATTGTCTTAGTGATGGAACTATTCTGAGAAAGCTTGTAGGGTTTTCTCCTTTATGGTTTCCCTGAGGAAAATCTTTGTGTCTTATGTATCTTCTCTATCTTATGCATCTTGTTGTGCATGTTATTCTTTCAGATAAAGATCCTAGTCAATTTGAATTAGAATAGAAAAATTAACATGGCATCAAAGCCTCTCTAAAAGAAGGAATTATGCATCAATGAAAACTAAGGATTCATAGTTCAAGATCTTCTCTCCACATATCATCAAGAAAAAAGGGATAGGGTAAATCTCCCTAGGAGGGCGCATATTTTGGTGGAAGCATAACCAAATTTGGAGAAGTTTCAATTTTTTACTACGGGACACTATGTGACACTACGGGAAGAAACTAGGGCATCAAGTTTCAGAGACTTCCCACCACAATTTTTAGAAAAGGAACTTACTGAGAAAATCGCCTCAAGGAGGCACATCTTTCTCTCTAGACAGAATTCCAAAATTCCACGTTTGGAAAATTAGGGTTTCTATGACAAACACTAGGTCAGCCAGCTCCAGAACCAGATCAGACACCTCAAATTGGTAAGATCTAAATCTCTATTATTTCCATTTGAGGTTCTCATTTCAAAATGAGTCATCACACCTAGCTTGATGATAAGCTTGGGGGAGCTCACATCTTCTGAGCATGGAAGTATAGGACCTCCCCGATCCTTGAAGAAAATGATCTGGATCAGTATATCAATAAGGAATTTCAAGAACTGGAGGGAAATGTGGCTAAGGCTATCCATAAGAAGAACTTGGTCAAGGCCAAGAGAATCCTTGCAAATCCTATTAAGGATCATATTGTGAGATTTTTATCATTTAATCAATATGATCTAGGATCTTATCTAAGAGAATAACATAGACAACAATAATCACAAGAGACAAGAGACATCGAGATTTTTCCTTGAGGAAACCATAAAGGAGAAAAACCTGCAACTTCCTCAGAGAGAGAATGAGCACCAATAGAAAAAGTAAAACCCAAAGATGATCTTCGATAGTTGTTCTCTCTCTCACTTGTGCGAGTTACTCCTCTCTCACTCATGCGCTATTGTTGAGAGTGTGTGTGTTTCAAATAGAGAGTATCACTCTGTATTTATACTTGTTTTCCACTTGACATTTACTCTACAGGGGAGACTTTTCTAGGAGAGTCTAATAAACCTAATACAACTCAACTGTGGGGTCTATTTCCTCGACTTACAATGGAGGCTTAACCTCAATGAATTTACATGACTTTATTATATTAATGACTCTCCCAAATGGACGAACAAACATCTCCATTGGGGTACAATGGAATACAATAAGAAATATACAAGTGAATACATTCTAAAGTTACAAATACATAAACACTCCCTCTTAACTAGGAAGGAATTCTCTTGAAACAGTTCATCAGCATAAGTCTTCATCATTGGATTATCATCAAAGCTAGATCATCATCATCACTGCTGTCGTTATCTCGAGCAAATGGTGCTATCTCTCAAATATACTCGTCATAGGAATTTCTATAGATCCAACTTTTTTTCATACTGGATGTAGGCCTAGCCTCCACGTAGGTCTTAATCTACAGTGCCAACCCTTTTTCATCCTGGATGTAAGTCTCATCATCTTCAGCACTTATATCTGACCATGGGAGGCCCAGCTTACCACCATGTCGGAAAGGCTCTGCACTTAAATCCAACCATGGGAGGCCCAACTTTCCACCATGTCATAAAGGATCTGCACTTACATCTGACCATGGGAGGCCTAACCTGCCACCATGTCGAAAAGGCTCATGTGTATTTGCATCTACCGAAATCATCCCTTCCCTTTGGAGGGAACCTTGATCTGACAAACACCAAACTTCTCTCTGAAGTACTCAAAATTCACTCTGGCTAATGACTTGTTCAACACATCAGCTATCTGCTCATCCATCGCAACATACTGGAGCTTCACTGCTCCTCTCTGTACCATATCCCTGATATAGTGATACTTGATGTTGATATGCTTTGACTTGTCATGGAACAACGAGTTCTTTGACAACTTCACACAACTCTGGTTGTCGCAATATATACAAGTAGCATCCAACTAGAGATCAAACAGGTTAGATAGTAGATTCCTCAGCCACATTGCCTCACAACTAGCTAAACAAGCTACGGCATACTCTGATTTGGTTGTACTCAGTGCCATGTAGGAATACTTCCTTCTAAACCAAGAGATCACACCTGATCCCAAACTGAAGAAACACCCTGAAGTGCTCTTCCTATCAATGGCATTTCCTGCCCAATCCAAATCCACATAACCCTCCAGGTTAATCTTCTGATTCACCTCATACTTCAGCCCATAATCAATTGTACCCTTCAGGTACCTCAAAGTATGCTTTGCAGTAATCAAGTGAACATGTATCGGATCCGTTAGGAACTGACTCAATGTGTTCACAACAAAGAAAATATCTGGTCTCGTATTCGTCAGGTACATCAAGGACCCAATCATCTGACGATACATCATGTCATCAACTGACTCTGATGAAGTATCACTCAATATATTCAGGCTCAATGCCATAGGTGTGGTCATGGCCTTGCAGTCCATCATCCCAAACCTCTTCAGGATCTCCACTGCATACTTCCCTTGTCCAATGGAGATTCCATCTACATTCTACCACACCTCCATTCCTAGAAAGTAGTGCATCATACCCAAGTCCTTCATCTTGAAATCGTTAGAAAGGTTCCTCTTTGTGTCATCAATCAACCCATCCTCACCTGTCACAAACATGTCATCTACATACAGTAGGAGTATCACTGGGTTCCCTTTCTCAACCTTGTAGTAAAGGTTGGAATCCGCTTTACTCTTGGTAAAGCCCAAGTTAGTCAGGAAGCTTTCAATCCTATCGTACCACATCTTGGGTTCCTGTTTCAAACTGTACAGGGCCTTCTTCAATTTGCACACATGAGTCTCCCTATCATGTGTCTCAAATCCGAGTGGATGCTCCACATACACTACGTCTTCCACTGCACCATTTAAGAACATGGTCTTGACATCCATCTAGTGTATCTTCCATTTCATCACTGCACCCAGATCAAGTGCTGATCTGATGGAAGAGTGTCTATCATGACAGGTGCAAACTTTTCTTCATAATCTATCCCTTCCTTCTGGGAGAAGCCACATGCCACAAATTTGGTTTTATATTTCTCTATGCTGTCATCTGCAACATGCTTGATCTTGTAGATCCACTTCGAAGTCACAAAAGACTTCCCTTCTAGTATCGAGACCACATCCTAGACATCATTCTTCATGATCGATTGGTACTCCTCGATCATAGCATCCTTCCATTCTTTCTTTTCTGCCTCTTCTTCATAGTTAGAAGGTTCTTTATCGACGAAGTCACATAGCATGGCTACATAACTGGAGTAGGACCTAGTTCTCTTCCTTTCTTTGTGCATTTCTTCTAGAGTGCCATATCTTTGTGCACCTAGGATAGCCTCTCATACCCATGCTGATTTCCTCTTGTAAGAATTCTTCTCATGGGGTGGATCTACAGGTTTGTGAGGTTCTTCCATTTCTCGATCTTCTTCTGGAGTTGCTTCATTCATTATTGTATCTCAGATTCTGGGTACTTCTATTTCTTCAAGGTCTTCAATAGGTCTTTTTCTGGATTTGTTGTAAGTTAAGCCTTCATCAAATGTCAATTCCCTGCTGATGTCGATCTTCTTGAATCCTGGGAAATATATTCTGTAAGCCTTCAAGCTTTCACTATATCCCACAAATATACCCTTCTTTCCTAAAGGATCTAACTTCGTCTTCTTTTCTTTTAAAATGTGTATGTATACTGTACAAACAAATATTCTAAAATGGATGACTTCTGGTTTCTTGCCATAGAATACTTCTTTTGGTGTCTTGTTCTCAAGTATTCTATGCGGAGTGCAATTCTGTACATACACGACTATCCTAGCAGCTTCTTCCCATAGATGCATAGGAAGATATTGATCATGAAGCATTTCCCTTGCTGCTTCCATAATCATTTTATTCTTCCTTTCTGCAACCCCATTCTGTTGTGGATTATATGGAGTGGTCAACTCCCTCTTAATCCATGACTCTCTGCATAATTCCTTGAATTCATCTAATGTGAATTCTCTGCCATTGCCTGTTCGAAAGGTATTGATTTTATTCCCTGTGTGGTTCTCGATCAAGGCTTTGAATTCCTTGAACTTACTGAATACTTCATCCTTGCTTTTCAAGAAATGTATCCATGTATTCCTAGAAAAATCATCAATGAAAGAAACATAATATACATACCCACTTAATGAACTGGATTACTTCGGACTGATTACTTCGGACCACATACATCGGAGTGAATAATTTCCAAGATTCCTTTTTCCTTGCTCTCTCTACTTGGAAATGTCTTTTTTGTGTTCTTTCCCTTCGCACATCCTTTGCAAACGCCATCATGCTTTGCCTATATTTCTGGAAGACCTTCAACAAATTTTCTTGCAAGTGGTAGTTCCCTATAGTGCACATGTGCAAGCCTTCTATGCCAAAGTTCACTAGGTTCTACAGATTCATGGACCAAAGCTTGTTCTAGTTGGCCCTTTAATTTGTAAAAGCCTCCCTCTTGCTCTCCAATCACTATGCATCATCTATAGTATTTCCCTTTTGCCACATAAGGACTTGGCCATCTACAAATGCAACCTTCATACCTTTTGCATCCGGTGCAGATGTGGAGAGAAGATTCTTCTTTAGTCCTAGTACAATCAAGACATCATCTTCATCTTCATAGATTTTCCAGAGTCTAGCTTATAGGAAGCTTCATCACTACCTTTTATGGGATATTGGTAGTCATCCCCAAGTTTCACTTTGTGGGGTGACTCATGTTTGGATAGTTTCACAAAGGATTCTTTGAATCCTGTCATATGTTTGGAAGCCCCACGATCTATGAGCCAATCATTGCTTCCATGTGTAACAGTTCTCGTGAGGGCAGAAATAAAAAAACACTCTTAATCGCTTGAAGAATCTTCCTTTTCTTCTTTGACTCTCTTCTTGGGAGGTTCATCATCCTCTGCAGTGTGAGCATGATGTCTTCTTTTGTTGTCCTTCTTCTTGTGAGACTTTCTAGGACAATCTCTGGTGAAGTTTCCTTTGAGATGATGGTGGTCCCTTCAGATTTTCTTGGTGTGTTTTATGAGAGCTTGATCTTCATTTCCCTTCTTTTCTTCTCGAGCTAATATTCGAGCTTCTTCTTGTGAGCATTCCTCCCACAGTCTACTGAAAGTGATTAACTTTCTTCGAGCACCAATCCTTTGAATAAAGGAGTCCCATGACCTAGGGAGACCATTCAAGGTGGTCATCACAATTTCTCCATTCTCTACTTCTTCTTCCAGAGCTTCAAGTTGTTCTTTGATTTGAGAGACCCTTGTAAAGTATGACTGTATGATCTCTGCATTATGGATCTTTACATTCTTCAACTGATTTCTCAAAGTCATCTTCTAATTTATATTCTTCCCTTCAAATAGCTTGGTCAAGGAATCAAACATCTCTTTAGGTGTCTTTAGGGAAGACACATGTGGTATAAGGTGATCCTTGATAGAATCAACAATAATCCTCTTGGCCTTGACAAAGTTCTTCTTATGTAAGGATTTAGTCTCATCTCCCTCTAGAACTGGAACCTCTCCACTTATGTAGGTGTCCAATTCATTTTCTTCAAGAACAAGTGAAATCCTATACTTCCATGCTTGGAAGTTATCATCTCCTTCAAGCTTTTCATCAAGCTTGGCATGATGAGTCATCTTTAATGAGAACCCCAAATGGAAATATCAAATATTTAGATCTTACCAATTTGAGATGCCAGAACTAGATTTGGAGCTGATCTTTTGTAATGTTGATTTTCTGGTCCAAGGTCAAATTAGGGTTTGAATTTCCTAGAGTTCTACCCAACCAAAAACTTCGATCTTGGTATCTAAATTTCTTTTTTTTGGAGGAGAGAAATCCTATGTTGGCATCACTCAAAAATTCCACTTCTGTGAAAATCCCTAATTTCCCGCAATAGTGACAGGTTAAAAACTAAAAATGCTCGGAATCAGATTCTACTTCGATAGAAAGATGCGCCCTTCAATGGAGAGTTAACATATCCTTCTTTTACTGATGATCTATGGATGGAGACCCAAAAAATAAAGGCCTAGATTCAATAGCTGCACAGTGTCTTCTTCTTAGGTCAGATCTAATACCATGTCAGATTTTTATCATTTAATCAATATGATCTAAGGTATTATCTGAGAGAATAACATGCACAACAATAATCATAAGAGACAAGAGACACAAAGATTTTTCCTTGGGGAAACCATAAAGGATAAAACCCCGCAACTTCCTCAGAGATAGAATGAGCACCAATAGAAAAAGTAAAACCCAAAGATACAAAGATGATCTCCGACAACTGTTCTCTCTCTCACTTGTGTGAGCTACTCCTCTCTCACTCATGCACTACTGTTGAGTGAGTGTCTATTTCAAATAGAGAGTCTCACTCTCTATTTATACTTGTTTTCCACTTGACATTTACTCTACAGGGCCGAATTCTCTAGGAGAATATAATAACCCTAATACAACTCAACCATGGGGTCTATTGCCTCAACTTACAATGGAGGGTTAACCTCAATGAATTTACATGAATTTATTATATTAATGACTCTCCTAATTAGAGGAACAAATATCTCCATTGGGGTACAATGAAATACAATAAGAAATATACAAATGAATACATTTCAAAGTTACAAATACATCAACACATATCATCCCCCATGTGTCATCTTGAAGACACCTAAGGAAATGTTTGATGATTTAATGAAGTTGTTCAAAGGAAAGAACATCGATCGAAAGATGACTTGAGGAAACAGGTGAAGAATGTGAAGATACAAAACTCAGAGGCCATGCAATCCTACTTCACAAGGGTTTCTCAAATCAAGGAACAACTTGAAGCAGTCGAAGAGAATGTAGAAGAAGGAGAGATTGTTATGACCAACTTGAATTGTCTCCCAAGATCATGGGATTCATTCATTCAAGGAATATGCGCTAGAAGGAAGTTTATCACTTTCAATAGACTCTGGGAAGAATGCACACAAGAAGAAGCATGACTCATAACAAGTGAAGAGAATATGGGAGCAACTGGAGATTAAGCTCTCACAGTTCACACCAAAAGAAATCATAGAAAGAAGGAGGACCATTGTCACAACAAGAGGGAGGACCGTCATCACAAAAGGAAAAATAAATTCATAAGATATCCTCTCAATATTAGATGTTACATCTGTGTTTAGAAGGGACACTACTCCATAGATTGTCCCAGAAACAAACACTCCTTCAACAAGAAGTCAAACAAGAAAGGACATCATGCTCACACTGTTGAAGATGATGAATAAACAACGAAAAGAATCAAAGAAAAAAGAGTTGATTCCTCAAGTGATGAGGAATATGTACTTTAACCCAAAAGGATTCAACCCATGACAAAGAAGAAAATCTTATCCATCTTAGTATTTGGATAAGAAGGGATGAAATTGTGAATGAAGAAGTGACACTCAGATTCAAAACTAGTGTGCAGTCCCATGTGGTCTATGTTTAAAAATACTTGATCAATCATGAGCAAGACAGACACAAGTTCCCATAATTAGATGATGAAGTAGAGCACACTGTCAAAGACTCTAGTAATTTCTGTAAGAAGACAAGGACCAAGAGGGAGTCCACCAAACAAAAAAATAATGATAAGTGCTTAAATTGCCATTTCCTATATATCTAGTAACTTAAATGATCTTGTTTAGTTGTGAGCATATTTATATTCAGTTGATGTATTATGCATGATTGAGTGTCTGCATTTATGAGCAGTAAACTACTGACTTGCATATGATGGGTAAGTAGCCTATGGTGTTATACAACATTCCATTGCTATTTATCTAGAATGAAACCTCTTTGTTGACATATTGGGAGTAGTGCACACTCTTAATAATGTTCTAGTAGAGATGGACGACATATAGAAAGTTACTGTATGTATAAATGATATGGATGAATGTTGTAGCATTGGCTAAGATAGTTTCTTGCATGTGTGACATATATATTTATGTATTATAATTTTCCACTATTAATATGTTTTGGAAATTATGAAATGTTTCTAATCGTGCAACTAAATTTGACTTGCAGGAAAGATCACATACAATCACCTACAAGAAAAGAAGGATGAGAGTTGTTCCAAAGGACAAGTGATGATTGTTGAGGGGGCCACTTGACCTCCTAAATGTCATCATGTAATTATATAGTTTAAAGGATAAATGTAAGCTTAACAAATGAGTAGTTGGAGCGGTTATAACCACTCCAACCTCTCTCATGATATATAAATAATTATCAAATATGAATACAAAGCCAGATTGGGCGTCCCCTCCCAAAGACTTGTCTTTGATGATTGTGTATGAGCGTTAATGTATGCTTGAATGTGATGTGAAAGCTTAACTCTCAACATCTGGTGTCGTTTCCCTTCTCTGTTCGGTTTGGGTGGAGACTAGTTCAAACCTGGAATAAACCTGGAATAAAGTCAGATGTTCATGATCGTGCAAAGATTGAAAATATTGCCGACTGATGGAGACCACTGAATGCTTGTCATATGAATTCGTCGACTAGCCATCGACTAGCACACTTAGCCATCGAATCAACCACCCTTATCAACAAAGACTCACCCATCGACTAGCACACTTAGCCATCGAATCGAACACCCTCATCAACAAAGACTCACCCATCGACTGGGCCTACCATCTGATCTTGTTCCTCATCTCATCGATCCTGACCCATTTAATTTGATGCCATACTACAACCGAAATAATTCTGGTGTGAAAAGCATGTCATGTTTACAAACATGTCGGTTGAGTAAATTGAAAAGCATGTCGGTTGAGTCTTTTACAAACATGGGTCATGGTATATGTAAGGTTGGTATGTGTCTTCATTTTGGTCGATTATTATATATTATCATAAATATTAAATTGATTTGATTGGGTTGCAAGCTTGGTTGATGATCTTTATCAAAATTTTATTGAGTCAATTTTGTCACCATTCTAGTGACTATGTTGTAAATTTTTGAAGTAAATAGGGGGTTAAACATGAGTCTCAATAGAGGCAGGCGATCCCATCCATTTTATGTAAATCAACTTGGTCTCACACCAACCATTGTAAGTCGAGTCATGTTAATTCAATCGAACTACAAGTAGTTAGTGATGATGAAGATCATGCACATGAGAAGGCATCACACAATCTTGCAGGTATTTCAAAATATGGAAATTACATTCAAGCATATATCATACACCTGCACAGAAACATGCTCCAATGAGACATGATGACAATTTTATTAAACCCCTTAGTATTGAAATGATGAAACTATTCCTGGGTTGTGACCTCAGAAAGCCAGAAGATAGAGAAATGGCATAGAAAGTCGAAGAGCCAAAAGGCCTCGCATGCTTGAACCGATGAAGATGTCAGTCAGATGAGCCAGGGTGAGGCTTTAAACTAAAATACGTTGTTGTGGAAGAGGATAGTCGACCACCGTTGTGAGAGGATGAGACTTCGATGGCTACTTCCAGATTGAAGATGGAGGTCGAAGAGTAACTAGTGAGAGTAGAGCCTTGCACATGTGTTTTTTCCTATCAAGCTAGTGGCTGTTGCGGCTGAGTTACCTATGTAGACCGGTATGTATGGTCGACACACAGTGAGGACTACTTTTGTAGGAGTAGAGACCCAGGATGTTGATGCATATTTATTTGTTCTCTCCAGGATGAAGAAATGTTTTATTTGTGGTGGAGATGTTGAGGGGGCCAGTTGACCTCCTCAATGTCATCATGTAATTATATAGTTTAAAGGATAAATGTAACCTTAACAAATGAGTAGTTGGAACAGGTATAATTGCTCCAACCTCTGTCATGATGTATAAATAATTATCAAATATGAATACAAAGTCGGATTGGAAGTCCCTTCAAAAATACTTGTCTTTGATGATTGTGTATGAGCGTTAATGTATGCTTTAATGTGATGTGAAATCCTATCTCTCAACAATGACGGTTCATCTAGAAGAATCACTCCAACAAAATGAAGAGGAACCTGAAGCTCTGAGGAATAAAGACACCATGATAGAAGAAAGAGCTTTAGACAAATCATGACATGACCAAGTCACAGAGAGCGGTAGATCCACCTTGAGAGAAGAAGACCATCTCAGGAACGAAATATCATCCAAGATAAGAAAAGTATGATAGGAATTCCAAAGAAAGTAAGAGCCCTCAAACACACTGATCAGTTATGTGGCACTGTTGAGTGCCATCATTGATACATATCCTTTTATCTATGAATAAGAAACCAAGAAGAAAGAATGAAAGAACGTTATGATCAAAGAGTAGTAGTTGATCATAGAAAATGATGTCCATAATGCAATTTTGAGACCTAAAGGGAAGAACGTAGTGTCTTCCATGTGGATATACAACATCAAGCATGTAGTAGATGAAAGGAACAAAGTTCCTCACTAATAGAATAACCAGTATAAGTAACGTATAAATACCATAAAGGGAAAGTAATGTAAAATAAGATGTATGATAGATTATAGATTACAATTTATAGCCACCCTTATATATTGTGTGGACAGCCATGAATGAAGGTCCACGTCCCTTAACCTAGTATTACATATCACTAGTTAATATTTAATGTATTTATTATTATTGTTACATTGCCTTCCCTTTAAAGGACGCTTTGTCCTCAAAGCTGTATTGATAGCAATGTCTAATTTCCTTTGAATGATCGTCTTGGGATCCTTTCCTTTTTGTATTTGTGAGATTTGAGGAAATGAGCCAATATGGGTTACGGATTCCCCAGGTGAATTGTCGCATCGTATCTGCTGTGGTCCATCCCAGATCTATTTTTATCGAAGCTCTGAGATCATTTTGTGGGATGATTTGTCTCAATTGTTGCTTAGTATGTCGATATTTTCACAAGTCCACATAAGTCTTTTGTGAATATTCGTTTTGACCTTGTCATTGGTCAAAATGACGATTATAATTAGGATGTGTGTAATGTGTAGGTGTTTTTTGTTCTTCTTTCTTTTGGACTGCGGTGAGGACTGTCTTCACTTCCTCGATTTGATTTTTAGGTGCATTTTTCTAGATTTGTGCTTCTTGGTTCTCTAGTAGTTTGTTATGATTCTGAATCTTTTCGATTCTTTCATCTTGTGACATTTTTTCAATTTATAACTCCTTGATTTGATTATGTAGTTCCTGATTATGATTATTTAGAAACTGGTTTTATTCTTGCTTTTCCAGTATTTTTCCTTTGAGGTCTTCACCGAAATGTTCCCTCTTTCTAGTTGTTTTTCAATTTTTTGATCTTTGTAATCAACGTTTTGTTATGATTTCATAGTCGACAAATCTCTTCGGAATTGCTTGATAATACCTTGTTGACTTTTGTCAATTCCAACTTATGTGTCTTCTTACTGTCGTCATGTTGTTGTTGGAGTCTTTCTTTTTGTTGTTGATGATGACGTAATTATGTTTCTTGATTTCCTAACTTTTCATGTACTTGCACCAATTCATCTTCTTTTTTTATGACGACTTTGTTAAGATGACTAATTTCTTCTTCCAATTCGATAATATTCCGATAGGGATGTTCTTCGACTTTTTTTTACTTTATTATATGGTCGTCCAGTTTTTGAATGATGCCTTCAAGACATGATATTTTCTCATCTTTATCTGCTAGCCTAGGCTATGAGTTTTCTTTTATGATCTTCCAAAAATCCAATATTCATTTCCGAGGTAGAAATCCTTAGATTCTGTTTGTCGATTTCGAATAGTAGACTATTATTGGCAATTTTGCACTCTTTTAGCTCATTCGAAACTACCCGTAACTGTGATTGTAATTTTGGTATCATAGTCGCCATGACTTCTTGAATTCCAATTTTTTGAATTGGTCTTCTTGTTTGATAGCGAATTTCGGTGGATTGTCTAGCCTTCTTTTCTTTCATTTTTTTAATGATGGAAGATCTTCTTTGATTAGGTTAAATAACCCTTTTTTTTCTTTTTTTCCAAAAATAATATTCAATAATATTATTTCTTTCTATTTCTTTTCCTTTTTTGTTTTTTCCCTTTTTCTTTTATAATTATTATTATTAATTAATTAATTAATAATTATATTAATGTTTTTATAAACTATATATATAGTTTAATATATAGTTTTTTTTTTAAATAATAATTAATTATTGTATTAATTATTATATAATAAAAATCTTTATTTTATTATTTTATATAATAAAACAAAAAATTGAACTATTATAAATATATTATAGTAATTGAAATCAAAGTAAAACGTGGTTGAAGCTCGAAAGCAAAACCATGTGCTTGTTTTACTTTATCCTTTCTTTATCCTTTCTTTTGTTTTTTTACTTTTTTTTTTCTTTTATCTTTTTTTATGTTTTTCTTTTTCTTTTGGACAATGTCCAATATTTTAGGGAAACCCTAAAATAAGGCTATAAACCAAAAATTAGACAAGGTCTCAGAATTAAGGCCAAAGGCCCAGATCAGCCAAATGAGGCTTTGATACCACTTGAAAGGAACAAAGTTCCTCAATAATAGAATAACGAGTATAAGTAATGTAAAATAAGATGTATGATAGATGATAGATTACAATTTGTAGCCACCCTTATATATTGTGTGGACAGCCATGAATGAAGGTCCACATCCCTTAACCTAGTATTACATATCACTAGTTCATATTTAATGTATTTATTATTATTGTTACAATAGATGACAACATCAAGAAGTACTAAGCAAGGTTTGTGGTTTCTCTCAAGAGGGAGCATATCACGACGAGACATGTTCCATTGACCAAACACACTTCTCCAGTAAAGTAGAAGTGCATATCGAGGGGTGAACCACATGTGCGCATAAGGATTTGAACGATATCTGAAGGAACCCATGGGATAACACATACATTTACATGAGGAGCTTGACTAGAGTGACATAGATCTCAACCTTTGCTACAAGGTTGAAGATGGAAGCTTACAGAGGATGACAAGCTCAAAGATGGGTGCAAGAGGAATTTTCAACAAAGTTCAAGATAGAGGTATCCCATGACCTTTAGAGATGACATGGATGGATACATAGAAAATAAGTAGCAGAGGAGACTACCTGTCACTCCAGTACAAAATGTTTCGATACATAGAGTACAAAATTTAGAGGTAGGATTATGCTCTGATTCAGAGGGAGTAACTACATAAGATATTAGAGTTCGAGAATCTTGACATGGTACAATATGATGGACAACTACTTGATGAGCTTAGGATTTACCAAGAGTAAAGAGGATTCCAACCTTTACTATAAGGTTAAAGGCAGAAGACTAGTGACACTCCTGCTATATGTCGATGACCTGTTTCTTATAGGTGAGCACGAACTCATTGCAGATGCAAAGAGGAGATTTGTCGTTGAGTTTGAGATGAAATACCTAGGGATGATGCACTACTTCTTAGGCATCGAGGTGCAATAGAGTGTGAATGGGATATTCCTTGGTCAAGGAAAGTATGTAGTGGATATTCTGAAGAGATTCAGAATGTTTAACTAAAAGGTGATAGCCACACTTATGGCATTGAACTTGAAGCTACTATGTGATGCTTCATGAGAGACAATTGATGCCACGATGTATCGTCAAATGATGGGTTCATTAATGTACCTTACGAACATGAGACCATACATATTATTTTCTTTGAACAATCTAAGTGAGTTCCTAACGGATCCAAGACATTTTCACCTTATTGCTGCAAGCATTTATTGAGGTACCTAAAGGGTACAGTTGACTATGGGCTCAAGTATGATGCAAATCAGAAGATTAACTTGTATGGTTATGTTGATTTGGATTGGGAAGGAAACACTACTAATAAGAAGAACACTTCTGGATGTTGCTTTAGTTTGGGATCCGATATCATATCCTGGTTTAGCAAGAAGCAGTCCTACGTGGCACTGCGTACAACCGAGGAAGAGTATGTTGCAACCCGTTCGACTAGTTGTGAGGTAGCATGGCTTCGAAATATACTGTCTAATTTGTTTGATCTCGAGTTACGGGAGAATCATATATTTTGTGACAACAATAGTTGTGTGAAGTTGTCGGAGAACACAATGTTCCATGACTTGTCGAAGCACAATGAGATCAAGTATCATTATATTCGGGATACGGTGAGAGAGGAGCAGTGGAGCTCTAGTACATGGTGATGGCCGAGAATATAGTAGATGTGTTGACCAATCCACTAGCCAAAGTGAAGTTCTAATACTTCATATAAATACTTGGTGTCATCCAGATCGAGGTCCCTAGAGAGAGGGAGTGAAGAGCTCTTGCATGGTGGAAGACGTAGGTTGTTCTCAAACGTAATTAGTCCTCGTGTGGTCCCATGATAGCAATGGCAAGAGACCGAAATATGAGGATGCACTAGAATGAGATCTCACATGGGAAAAAATACATGTTGTTCCTAGATGTAATCATTCTTGGCATATAATGTAGCTTGTCCCGAGACGAATCAACCTTGTCAGGTTGTCCTTGGATGTAATCAATCCTGGCATAGAACGCAGGTTGTCCCTGGATGTAATGAGTCCTGAAAGTTTGTCCTCGAATGTAATCAGTATTGGCATAGAATGAAGGTTGTCCTTGGATGTAATCAGTCCTGGCGTAGAATATAGGTCTCCCTTGGATGTAATTATTCTTTATGTGTTCCCATGTTGGAGATGATGAAAGTTCCATCGGTCATAAAGACACTTGGTGTGTTCCTAGGCGATTATCACATAGTGGTACTATGTGAGAATGTGTGCTACTATGCTGGTAGAACACATGATGATCATGGAGAGACGCAATGCACTTGGTGTGCTCCTAGGCGATTCTCACAAAGTGGTAGACGTAGGTTGTCGTCGAGACGTAATGATTCTTGGCATGCTCCTATGCTGGAAGAACACATGTGGTATGCATCTGGGATGCTCTCTGTGTATGATGATCAAACGATCCATATATGACAAGATGACGATAGGAGATGCAGGTGATTGTAGTGGAAATGTGATGTATGGTCATGAGATGTACCTACACGATGGATTACTCGTGGATATGATTAGAAAGTACATTGTTGTAGCTTTAGTATAATATTTTTTGTAAAAATTATGTTCTATCATACATATGCATTTTACAATTTTTTAATGTACAATGTTTCCTCAAACACCACATAATCATATCACATAGTGCAAGACTCCTTGGACATATTGGTGAAGGTGTATATGTCACATCATAGTGGGGATTTTGCATAGTGGCCTCATCATATAAATTGAACAACAATTCAACATAAAGACACATTTGATCTTGTGAATTAATTGGTGTAGACTGAATATATATTTTTTCTAAACATAATCCTTTTTGTTACATGTGAATTTTACAGCTTTGAAATGTACAAAGTTTTTCTTGAACATTACAAGAGTTATGCACTATCCTCATTATAGTTAAGTGTGTCCTCCTCATGAGCATCGAATTGTGGTTTCATAGTCATGAGCATTGAATTGTGGCTTCACAATAGTTGAGTGATTCCCATTATAAGAATTGCATAGTGTCCTCAACTCATAGTTCTAGAGAAACCCATGCAACATAAGTCCTCCCTTATTCCCCAAAATACTTCTAGCCACAAATCCAACCTCATATTATAATACATCACCAATTTAGTAAAAAAGTGCTAGAAGTCAGGATGTCATTTCCATTATTTGCAAAATTATCAATCTCAACCCTTCAGGTGACTAATATACGTCACTACTTCATAGGAATCCCACCAAACAATTGTCAAAAGCACTCATGAATACCCAATATATTCAAATAATCTCATATCTTGACTCTTCTTTGAAGAATGGATGTCTCGGAGCTTGCAAAGCAGTCAAACATTTAGATGGTTCAAACTCGAGAAGACCTTGCAACAAGTCTATAAAAAGACCCATGGAATGATCTACATTTTGCATTCTCAAATCCTACAAAAACCAATGGCTAGGAGCAACATTTTATAATAGAATTTATGAAACATAGAATATATAATTCATATTATTTGAATATGCTCACATACATCAGATCAATCATGTAATAATCATACCCTCGGTTTCAGTAATTTCCTCATTGTTATGATGCTCTCTCAACAAGTTATACAACTTGATGAGAACCCAACATTGTTCTCGTTTTTTTGGTGGTTAATTTTAATAGTTATTTTTACCTTCATTTCAAAAAGTGTGTATATTGGTAGCACCATTTTTCATTTTGAGCCATTTTTTTGTGATTTCGAAATTTCTTGGTTATAAAAAAAACTATATTTTTTATTTACAAATGCGTTTATTCAAATGTTAAAATTTTACAAAAAATATATACATTTAATAGCCGCTTATAATGAAAAAAATATATATTTTCAATTTTTTTAACATTTAGAAGCTACTTAGAATGAAAAATATATACATTTTGAAAGTTTTTTCTTCAACTTTTCTCTTAAATAAGTCATTTTGGGGGTAAATTTGTTAAAAATTTGAGAAAATAAAGATATTTCAAACCATTTCTAACTTATTTCTAGGTATTTTATGTCTAAAAATGATACTAATTATCACTATTTTCCATAAAGTGATGATTCACTCAAATTCAACAAAACAAATATACCATATATTTGTAAAAAAACATATTAAAAACATAATATTTATTCTCTAAATAAAATCTTAAGTGAAAACATTACTAAAATATCTTATCAAAAATTTGTGAAGTTTGAAATTTTCTTTACCAGCATAAAAGTAATAAAAATATTAAAAATGTCATTTAATCAACCAGCATAGATCCAAATCCTAGGCTCTATCAAGTGCCCAGAGGGATCAAATATCTCGAGGTGCAAAACTCTTCTTTAGTGTTGCTCAAGGAGCTATCAACTATGGTGTGTCTTATATATAGCCATTGATCTTATTCAAACCAAAAGACACATTTTTATTTATTTATGGTTGGCATATAATATTTTTATTATTAATATCTAATTATTTATGGCCCACATATAGTATTTTTTATTATTTTTTATTTTGTTAGGAACTAACATTACAACATCACCCCCACACATGGTTTTTAAACCATGTGGAGGGCCCTCCTAAAACCATGGGTTGTTTAGGAGGCCTTGCACATGGTCTTAAAACCATTTGCAAGGCCCTCCTAAACCATGTACAATAAAACCATGGGTTGTTTAGGAGGACTTGCACATTGTTTTAAAACCATGTGCAAGACCAACATTTTTTTGGGGATAATTCAATTTTTTATTTTTTATTATTTTGTTAGGTAGGAACATTACAACACCCCCCCCCATATTGTGTTGTTTTTCTGACCCACATTTTTTTTTGCGGATAATTAATTTTTTTATTTTTCATTGTTTTGTTAGGTAGGAACATTACAACATCTCCCCCACATTAGGTTGTTTTTCTGGCCAACATTTATTTTGACGGATAATTAAAAAATTTATTTTTACTATTATTTTTGTGCAATATTATTTATAACCGACATTTACAAGAGGAACGTTACAAGATCTCCCCTATACTGGGCTGTAGAGCGCCTCTCGACACAAAAATATACTTTAAAAAATAAAAACATTTAAAACCCATAAAAAAGTAAATACAAAATCTATATTATAAAATAAAATTGAAAACATAAATGAAACAAATATAATACATATAACATAAAATTAAATTTCAAAGCAATATAATATAAAATATGTAATATATAATAAAATTTCAAAACAATATATGAAAAAATATACTAAAAAAATGTTTAAGTTTTATAAAGTGTTAAGGGTATGCTTTGTAGTTTCTTTTTGTTTATAAGGTGACGTTCTTAAGGTTGACGTGATTCTGGGAATTGCTCCACCCCTTAAGCTCCACCCCAAGTAGTGGTGGAGTGGTGCTTGATTCTGGGAATCACCCCACTTTATGACCTTCCTCCATAACCCATTAAACTTACCATTTACCAAGTGGTTTTTTTTTGTGATTTTGAAATTTTTTGGTCATAAAAACTCTACAATTTTATGATTTTTTTTCCAAATTTTACAAAACACTATACATTTAGTAGCTAGAAATAATGAAAAAAATATACATGTTCATATTTTTTAACATTTAAAAGCTAGTTAGAATGAACAATATACACATTTTGGAAGTTTTTTCTTAAAATTTTTCTTTTAAATGTTAGAATATAATCCGTCAGGATTATTGTAAATAAATAATTAAATAGGAATTTGAATAGTTGCCCGGGAAGGTGAAAAGGTTGGTTCTCAACCGCCTCATTGTAATCTATAAATTAATGTTTTTAGTCGTGAATAGCAATTGGAATCGGGAGTTATTACCAACAAGTGGTATCAGAGCAGGGCTGTCTGCCATAACTCCTGGCTGCCATTCTGCTTGCCAGTCCATTGCCAGACTGCTCCATCAGTCTGCCAATCGAGTCGCATGCATTGCCTGCGTTACAATTCCTTCATGATTGAGTTTATGTGCTTTGGAAACCCTAATTTTTTTGCTGGCCGCCTCTTCATTCCCCATCGCTCCATTATTTGTTGATACTGCTGCGTGGAGTCTTTGCCCTAGTTTTATGCTGTAACAGCATGGAGCCTGCCTGAAGGCACTGCTGCGTGGAGACTTCTCCTCCATGGCTGGGTGATGGTATATAATACTTGTTGTGTGAATACTTTGATATATTCTGAGCCTGCGACTTGAAGAATGCGTGGAGACTTCTCCTCCAGAAAATGATGTGCTGGTATGTGTGTGCTGCGTGAGTTTGAGGTTATATACTGAATCTATATACTTTTTGAGACTGCATATTGATGCGCCTTATCGCCTTATCGCCTTATCGACTGCATATTGATGCGTTGAGAGACCGCATAAACCATAATCTTTTTTACCTAATAAAGTGACTGAGATCTGCGTGAAGGCACTGCATCTTGAAATTTTCACCGTCCAATATGACTTGAGAGAGATCCAACTGCTTAATGTGATTGAAACGAGTAAAGAGAGAAGGAGAAAGGGGTACACGCGACCTGCTTATAATCTTCTGGGTTAACAATGTCAGCACATTGTTCCAGTCCTTGCATACCATATAATCTCTTGCCTGCGTGCCATTATTATTGAAGACGTGAAGACTGTGCTGTGTTCATTAATGAGCTATGATTGTGGAGATTGCGTATTGAAGAGAATTTACTGCATGTGACTGCGTGCAGCCTTTTTGAGATTACTGTGATCTATATGCCACTTACTGTTTATTAGGGTTTCCTTTCTCGCCCCTTGTCTGAGAACCAGAGTTTGGAGCTTCGGCGATCTCTGGGCTCTGGATGTTGCTGCAACAGCATAGAAGCAGTATTATTATTTTATAGTAAAACTGCAGTTGCAGGCTGTGTTGAAGAGCGTGCTGTGTGAAGCGAGTTGCATTGAACCTGAGATGAAGACTGATATTGCGAGTTGAAGACCAGCGTGGAGCTGCGACCGCAGCTTGAGCGTGACTGCGTTCTTGATTGCTGCTCTTGTGTTTCCAAATCATTGAGGCTATGCCTAGATCTTTTACGACTAAGGCCATTGTATAGCTATTGCTATCTGGATCAAATTCATTTCTAGTCATCTCAAGAAATATACCGACAGCTTCCTCCATTTTGCGCGCCTTAATGAGGGCTTGAAGAATAGTGTTATAAGTCACAGAATCAGGAAACGCTCCATCAAACACCATACCATCCAAAAGATGGTAAGCATCATCAATTTTTCCAGCATAGCAATATGCACTTATCATTGAATTGTAAGTGAAGGTGCTGGGGAGATGCGCACACCGCAACATCGTCTCAAAAATCATGCCCGATTCATCAGCCTTGTTCTGGAGGGAGAGGGTATGAATCGCACTGCTATAAAAGCTCTTATCTAGAAAGCAGTTTCGGCTCCTCATGACATGTAGAAACTTCAAATCCTGGAGATGTTTTGATGCACTCATAAAAAGCCTTGTCTATAGAACGTCGTTCAGTGCATCTTGGATGGTGCTGCTCTCTACAGTCACATTAAATGTATTCTTTGGTATTTAGTGTATTTCTTGAAGTATACTAAGTGTATTGTGCCGCTCTCTACGAGTTGCATATTTTTTATTGCCTGTGACCGTAGGAAATCAAGAAAAAAAAATATACACAAACCCTAATATGCGTTGAAGACTAGTATATGTATTGAAGACTGATATATATCCACCATATATTGTGTGTGAAGAGATTGCTGCCTGTGTGGAGACTGCAGGCTTGTTGAAGACTGCGTTGAACGCTGTAATAGCGTGGATACTGCCTCAATGTGTGTTATACCTGTCAGTCACCTGAAAATAAAGGAGAATGAACATGCTGCGTGGTATAAAAACTCTTGTATGCTGCGTTTTATGTGACTGATATATTTTGTATATTGAAAAAGCTTGTGTATGCTAACCTGAAGTTGAGATTGTAAATCACCTTGGCAGAGATTGTAGACTTGCAAGGTTATTTTTTTTCATTTCTCTTTGTCATATCAAGTTTATTATTGTTCATTACACTAACAGTTGTAAAGATGCACTCTTTGGCATCTAGTATTGGTGTTGCCCTTGCCGGCAAAGACCAATCCAAAGACCCTTTCAAGGGAGATTGCGGCAAAGAGAGAGGCAGAAGAAGAAGAAATTTCAGAGGCAGAGGGGGCAGAAGCAAAAGATCATATTTGCAGTGCAAGCGTTGCAGAAAGACTGGGCACACATCAGATCAGTGTTGGGCTTCATGGGATTCCATCAAAGACAAGCACAACCAGAAGAAAGATGACCAGGATGTTAGTAAATTTTCTGATTCTTGTATTGTTGCACATTGTAATCTTGGATTTAATGAAATGACTTCTCTTTCATCTTACAAAGATTGTTGGCTGCTTGATACTGGTGCAACATCACACATGACATTCAGAAAAGATTGTTTTGAAAAACTTAATGAATCAATAGATGGAA